>CAIGRP010051612.1:0-12675 GCA_903798385.1 Fraxinus cuspidata
CCTAGCACAGCAAAGTACAAGTCCTACGATAGCCGAACAATCAGTACATAGTAGATATAGCAAGCATAGAGTATGATAAAAGCTGGTTGGACCCATTGATAGACTACCTTACGGAGAGTAGATTGCCAGAGGATGTATCCGAGGCGAGAAGACTAAAAGTCCGGGCAGCCTCATTTACAATAATCAATGGACAGCTCTACAAATGAGGATTCATCATGTCATACTTGAAGTGTTTGCGCTCAACCGAGGCCCTTGAGGTGTTACTCGGGATAAATGTGGGAATTTGTAGCAATCATCATTATGGAGCGACTGCTCTCGCCTTCAAAGCTCTACGACAGGGATACTACTGGGCCATGATGAAAGATGATGCGAAAGAGTTGGTAAGAAATTGTGTTACATGTCAGTGTTATGGAAATTTGTTTCATGTTTCCGTCGAGCAACGGTCATCCATTTTCGGGGTAAGTCTGTTTTTTCCTGGGGGATGAATATTCAAGGGCCTTTGTCTATGGTCAAATGGCACAAAAAATTCTTGCTGTTAGCTAATGATTATTTCACAAAGTGGGTCGAGGCGGAGCCTTTGGCTACTATCATAATGGCAAAAGTACAGAGCTTCATTTGGAAGAATATTATATGCAAATTCGGCATACCGAAAGTTCTTATCACTGACAATAGCAAACAGTTTGACAATCACAGCTTCAAGACCTTCTGTTCAAGTTATCACATAGATCACATACTTAGTTCCATTGCTCACCCTCAGTCCAATGGGCAAGCCCAGATAACGAATCGAGAAATCTTATGGGATTTGAAGACGAGACTAGAGAAGGATAAGGGGCTTTGGGCAGATGAATTACCTAATGTGTTGTGGGCGTATCACATGACCCTACGAGAATCAACAAGAGAAACACCCTTCAAGTTATCCTTCGGAATAGAGGCCATTATTAATAAGACTCGTAGGATTAAAGTCAAACAGCTTGACGTCTCGACTACCAGTGTGGAGCTTGACCTACTTGATGGGGTAAGGGAGAGAGCAGCTATGAGGATGACAGCCTACAAGTGAAGGGCTGCTGGATACTTTAATCGAATGGTGTAACCAAGAGCTTTTCAGCTTGGGGATCTCGTGCTAAGGGAAGCAGTGGCAGCGAGGCACCCTCCGTCAAAGCTCCTAACAAATTGGGAAGGATCATACGAGGTGATTTGCAACCTTGAAAATTGATCTTATAGCCTAAAGGACTTGAAAGGAAAACCACTAGGTAGGCCATGGAACACTGAGCATCTTAAGAAGTATTATCAGTAGACCAACATGTAGGGATTTTGAAATCATATGATGTTTTTTTGTAAATATCGTAGCTAGGATGTTCAACTCGTTTTTGTAATGTAATGCATGTTGCAAAATTATTTAATGTGAAGCCCAGATGTAGGTATATGATAAGGGCTCTAAAGAAGGGCCAGCTAGCTAGGACATCCCAGTGCACCTACTGAATCCCCAAATCTAGACAAGTTACATTATATTACGAGATCTTGATTTGTGATTGGTTGGAACGACTAATGATTTTATTTAACACATCGAAATCGTTTAAACGCATAGCGGTGAGCAACAAGTCCAAGAGGCTAGCTCAAAATCACTCTAAGGGCTGGTGGTGAGTTTACAAAATCAGATAATGGTTAAAGCTCAAAATCACCAGACCCTATACTCTACTGTTCGAAGATTGCTTGACACATATCAGTAAACAACAAAGCCAAAAAGTTGGCTAGCTTAAAATCGCTTTACAATCTGGTGATGAGTTTTTAAAACTAAAAAATGGTTTAAGCTCGAAATCACCAGACCCTATACTCTACTGGTCAAAGATCGCTCGACACATAGCAGTGAGCAACAAAGCCAAAAAAAGTCTAGCTCAAAATTGCTCTGCGAGCTGGTGGTGAGTTTTTAAAATCAAAAAATGGCAAAAGCTTAAAATCACCAGACACCGCATTCAACAGTCCAAGATCGCTTGACATACAACGACAAGTTACAAAAAATGGGGGTCAGATAGCTCAAAATTGCTCCAACGTCTAGAAAAGAACCTTCAAAGCCAAAATTTGGCTAAGACTTGAAATCATGCTCTACATTCGACACAACCCAATGGGCTAGGAAAAAAGCAAAAAAACTCATAAAATGTAACAACCGCGGCTATGTTCAATGATCATGGTAGGGAGCCTTTAAAGCTATAAATTAGTTGAGGCCCCAAACCACTAGACTTTGCACTTTGAAGTTCAACAAAGGAAAAAGTAAAAATACAACACAGGCTAGACTCCATCACGCACGGGTAGACTGCATAGCGTTCAACCTATGCTAGCGTAACCAGGCACCTACCTGTTGACTATTAACGATGACGAACGAATATGAAGAGTCTTGCGAAAAGAGGAAAACTAACTCTCACATATTGGCAAGTGACACATACA
Source organism: Fraxinus cuspidata (assembly GCA_903798385.1). NCBI lineage: Eukaryota > Viridiplantae > Streptophyta > Magnoliopsida > Lamiales > Oleaceae > Fraxinus > Fraxinus cuspidata. The sequence goes on from CAIGRP010051612.1 coordinate 2,440, forward strand.
ACAAGATAGATATAAAAAAATAGAGAAAGGCTAAACGACAACAATCTTCAATAAGCAGGTGTCCATACTCAAAATAAAGTGAGATTTTCTGTCCACATCCCAGACCAGGAAGAACCACTAAGTAATCCAATGATAAAAAGTAACTAAAAGTAGAAAATGCTAAAAGGTCTACAACAAGAAGCTATGTTAACTCGAATGTGAAGTCTCTTCGCTCGTGCCTCGTGTGTGAGCCTGAATGTCTTAGATTGAGGGGCTTAACTTTCTTTCCCTTTGCACTGTACTAATCAAAGTCTAAGGGATCGATAGTAGGGTACTCAAAAGATATCCACTCCTTAGTTAATTTGATGGACGCTGTCATCGCCTTCCCCCCGTATGAATGCAATGCCTTAGCAAAATTAGATAACGATTTGTATTGCTCTATAGACGTCTCCAGAACCTTAGCATACTCTTTGAAGGCCCTATATCTCTCTACCACCTTCTCAAGAGCTCGAGCTAAATAGAGAGAAGACTATCTATCTCCATCTCTTGCTCACAAGCTCGAGCCTCTAAAGCGTCGAGAGACGTCTTTAAAGAAGAGACTTTCTTTTTGTAATGGTGAGATTCCTTTTTCTTTTTTACTGTAAGGGTTTTCAACTCAGATGATTGACAAGGCTCAACTCAACAAGCTCGGCTTGAAGAGCCACAATCTAAAGGAGATAAAAGGACAAATAACTATTAGGCATGAACAAAGGAATAAACAAACAAAAACAAAGAAGGATGACAACAAGTCTACCCTTTAAGTGTAGACCGCTAGACCTCTTTCAATGTCATCAACACTCCACTCGATGATTGCCTGAGCATGAGCAAGCATAACCAAAGATTTGAGTGTCCTCATCTCTGGGTAGCCCCAAGTGTGGGGTCGCGCTCGAGTCTGACTTGACTTGAGCGACTCCCCTCAATTTTGGATGGTGGGATAGTGTCAACGGACTCATCCAAAGGTCGAGATGCCCTTTTAATGGTAAGGTACATTGCTCCTCCATCATTTGTCTTTTTTTCTTTTCAATGGAGCTGAAGGTAAGCTATCATCGCTCTAATGTCCACATACTAGCAGGGAGTCCATGGTCTCCTTCAAGTTGAACTCCATTCCCGTACACACAAGATATAATCTACCAAGCTAAAAAAATAATGAATAAAGGGGAGCACAAATGTAAAACTAAAATTGAAACATGCCAGAACCTACCATTAGCAGAGATAAATCTCTCATCGTTCCCTAACTCAGGCAATGACTTCAACACCTCGTTCAAATAAAAGTCCATGTCTGCGTGAATACAATTAAGTTCATCAAACTTAACAAATAATAACAAGCAAAAGACATTTACAAGTGTAAAAGTGCAAGCAAGATAAGAGGACGTACTGGTAGGATGACTGATCCCCACTATCAACATATTCCGCATTGTTAAAACTGACCCTAGGTCGGATGTGGGGGGTGGAATATTAGTCAATTGTTGGATTTGTGCTTTTAAAAGAGGGGTGATCTCGACTTAACTTTTGAATAGGTGAATTAGGGAATGTCTCCAATTGGTATTGAAAGGGAATTGACCATCAGGAGGTTGAACGAAGAAGAATCGGGATTTCCACTCGCTGTTGGAATTTCTAAACTTGGGAAAATGCAAAGGGACCCTAGTGGTGAAGAAGACAAAGGCATTACACTTAGCTAAATCGCGCATCTCGAAGAAGTACATGAAGAGGTCCATCGAGAGTGGGATTTTCTTGCTGAGGCAAACATATAAGAAATATAATACTTCATTCCACGCGTTGGGGTTTGTTTGATGAGGAGTGAGGTAAAATTCATTAAACAATGAGACAAAGAAAAGATGGAGGGGAAATCAAAAACCTTCATCCATAATGTCTTTATACACGGCGACCTAGCGAGGGTCGGACCCGGGAAGCCTCTCTTTGGGGCTAGGGGCTCTTTAAACACAATGGTCAACACGTTTATATATGCTAAGTGATTTTTTCAAGTTAGATGAGGAATTATAAAGACTATAGCTTTTTGGAATCTTAAGATCTACCAACTCACATGCCATCTTCCGTCCAATCTCTATAATTTCATTCAAAGACTTAGTTAACCCAATATGTCTTTTTGGGAAAATCGATCGAAAGAATGAGGTTCGGCCGAATATGTTGGAATATCGGGTTCAGAATGGAATTGACCAACCCCACAGGTAAATTTTGCTCGCCCCCTCATTTTCACTATCACCGGATGAAAAGGAAATAAATGTTTTATACATGATGAAAGAAAAAAAAAAGGATGAAGGTAAGACTATGGTGAAGGAATAAGTGGATAGGAAATTAACTTGAGGGAGAATGGGGAGGATGGAATTTTAACAAATAAAAAGTGGGAGTGAAAGGGAGGCACTCTCCTCTTTAAATCGAGGTTCATTTTGAATTGCTTAGGGAGAAATTTCCTCCCAAAACTAAAACCCACTTATGGGTGCCACTTCTACAGTATTTCACTGCTTTACGTCAATTGGGCTTCTCGACCCACTTATATCAAATGTCAATACACAAATTATAAAAAAAAATTAACCAACGTGAAGAGGCTAGCCCTTATCAATAAACATCGATAAGAGTTAGAGGGGCTAGTGAAATAGGATGTCATCAATAATGATCTATTATGGCAACAATGTGAAAACTATTTGGTAAGCACTTCATGCAGAGCCCTTCATGTGAGGTCAACTACCATGATGCTCTCTATGTTCACATGGGCCGCCTGCCACTACGGGTCAACTACTATGAGGCACTCTTCGTTCACATAGGCCATCTACCACTATAGGCCGCTTACCACCACGAGGTCGTTGACTACTACAAGACACTCTACATTCTCATAGGCCCTCTTCACTAAAGACCATGGCCATGAATTGGACAGAAACCGCCCTACGACAATCATGGATACAACCAACCACTGAAGAAGTGAGATCATCTCTTCAAAATAGGGGAAAAGTGGCAGGAGTTACGTAAGACACATGTCACCGATAACCGCTGAACATGTATGTTGCATCAGGGGCCCATAAATACCCTTAAGGTGGGAAAGGTATGGATTGAGGAACCCAAACTATTTGAATATCAATTACACTTACTATTTTCCTAAACCATCTATTGATTCTCACACCATATGTACAACGGGGGAGGAAGCCCCAATCTCATTTTGCTAGTAGCATTTGTCCGTCAGAGCAACTGAAACACCATACACTTCAAGAAGAACTCAGAGGTCTATCTCGTTACAATTTCATCCAATATTCATAATTTATTATCATCAAAGGAGGAGAATTCATAATTTTTGTGAGAGAATTGAAGGAGACTTGCAAGAATTCAATCAAATGAAGATTCAAACTTGATTTTTTTAGGCAAAGAGGAGAAGACGCAAGTGGAGATTTATCAAGAAACTACTGAAGAGATTCAAGATTTCAAGATTCATCTTCATCTTCTCAATTTATAAAAAATTAGGGTTATGTCTTTTTACTTAAATATAATTTCTTGTAATTTCGATATGTCAGGCTAGTTTTATACATTGTTAGGATGAGATGAACCCTTTTATGAGATTTTTGGCATTAATTAATTATTTTGACGACTAGTTTTCTTGGATGTTTATTATTGTTTTCACCTACTTTTCAATTAATTAGCTACTAATTGAGATGATTTATTGAAATCTATTATTATCGAGGGAGATAATAGGTTTTTAGCTAAAATTGTTAAACATTGTAAAGTTTAATAAATGATAAAGATATACGTCTATGCTTTATTTGATTCCTATGGGTGTTCTAAATCGTTTAATGCATTTATTATGTTTACATCTTTTTTCGAGAGATAAAAGGGTCACGTGAGGGGAATATATTTGATAACTATCGAGAGAGGTATTCAATTAAAATAAGAACACTGACCAACAAGAATGTTTACAAATTGTCATTTTAATTCGTTGTGCTGGGGATTCGACATCTTAGCAATACTTACATATATTTAAAAAAAAATCAGTTAAATTGCTTTCTATTTTAATCGATAATTTAGATCTTAGCATAGAAAACTCAAAACTTATTTTCTATTCGATTAAGGTTTCTATTAATTTGAACTCGATTGAATACTTAGTTTTCGTGGGTTCAACACTCTACACACTACTATATTACTTGTTCACGATCTCATTCACTTGCGGTAAATCAAACGATCAATAAGCTTCATTAAAATGACCCTGTTTGACCACCATTTTTTTCAAAATCTTTTTTCTACATAATTATTTTAAACCATAAATTCACACAATAAAATATTCTACACGTGAAACCAAATTTTTTCGACATTTCTACTACTCATTCTCTGAAAAATCACTATTCAAAACTCCATTTTTGACCAAAAAAAATAGTCGTCGGACTAGGGCTAAGGCTTGTGGTTCTATTTTAAAAAGATCAATTTGTAAGAAAAGCAGCTCAGATCATTATATGTTGGTTTATATTTTCATTTTATCCCTTAACATGAATCTGCAAGATGTCAGGTGTCAGCCTAAAGTACAGGGCGGAATCTACTGTCAATGTATTTATTGTATGATAGATAGTGATGTGAAGTTTTAGTCGAGGAGATGAGGCTACGTGGTTCTGATTCAACGAACACCACGTCGGTGGAAGCACTATAAATAGGCCCTCCTTATAACTGAAAATGGTTGGATTGTTGGACTTTAGACTCTTGAACCCTTGATCATTGATAATACAAATGATCTTGCAAACTTTATACCTATTATCTTGCATTTTATCATATATATTAATTTGATCTTTTTATTAGTCTACTTTGGTGTTCGATTGGTGAATGTTATTAGAGCAGTCATTTTTGTTTCACCCGCAGTGCTTGAACACTTTTTTCTTACACCGTGAAGCATCTCCTATGCTCATCCCGCTTCTTACCGGTGCTTTGGTCAAAACCCGTTGAAATTTTCTTGAGTTGGTGTGAATGAGCCCGACATCTGTTGTCCACGTAAGCGTCACATTTTTCGGAGTCAATAGATTAGCACCATCTGTGTAAAACCATACACTTCAACCATGAAAGTCTCGTGGGAAGAAGTGAGTTGAAAGTAAATTGAAAGGAATTTTATAGTCCTTGGAAAATGGGTGTTCTTGAAAAAAGAACCATTGGAAAATCCAAAGAAAAACCATCTGATTCAAAATCAGTTTGCTCTTTAAAAAATGAATTTTTAGTCAAGAAATAACTTACTAACATAAGTTCAAACACTGAAGATAATACACATCTGAGGACGAGAGAACATCTTGAAGAAGAGGAAGCCTCGCGTGTTGTCCCAATAGCTTGTCTGTGACCTCATTAATAGCATAGGTGAAGCGGGTCAAGGGGCATGGGCAAATAGCAACAAAAATTACTAGAGAAGTGGCCACAATGGCTGCCAATATAAGGAACATAACCTAGTAGATTATGGCTATGCATGAGCTGCTGATGAGTATGCGAAGCCAAGAAGGATACCCAGTTCCTCCACGTACAACCCTAGGAAACGTATTCCATGACCCTTCACAAGTGCACTACCACGAAGAAGAGGAGGTTCAAAGCCAAATGGCTGGATACCAACATCGCACCAGGATGGAAGCCCCTTAGGAAAGGGAGGCTGAAGTTGATACATCCATCAACTACGCCTCTAAATGACTTAATGAGGCTACATTTAATTGTTCCCCAACTTATGAACCAGAGGACCTACCTTAGAGGTCCGTAAACAACTTTGACAAGCTGAGCCTAGAGATACCTAGAAATAGACAGGATCCACCTTCCCCTTGTGCCTAGAAATAGGTAGGCTCCACATGAGCATCTTCAGTTTGAAATACGAGACGAACTTATTTTTGATGAAGTTCTCAGATCCCTTCGCCTATAAATAGGCGTGAGAGGTGAGAGTGTGCTAGAAGTGAAACATACCTTCCCATCCGTCCCTAGATACTCAATTTAGGGAGATTAGGATTTTGATAAGAAAATATAGGTCCACAAGGTCCTGCGATCTTGACGATGATGATGATAACTCACCATTTTTGCCAGCCATTAGGAATTACCCCATGCTAAACCATTTCACTCTCCAAAATTCCTAAATATGATGGGAGAAATGATCCTGCGAAATATCTCAAATAATTTAAGACTTTCATGAATCTGAAAGGAGCCACTCCAACGATGAAGTGTAGAGCCTTCCACTTAACCCTAAACAGAGCATCTGAAATCTAGTACACTAGGTTACCAGTAGGAAGCATCTGGAGCTGGCTGGATTTCAAAAAGACTTTCCTTAAGTGCTTTGCTACAAGTAAAAAAGGTGAATGACCTATCCAACGCCTATCTGAAAAGTTTCATGTCCCCCTTCATTGATGAGATGACTTATGATGTACAAGTGATAGATAGGGAAGCTCTAACAGCCCTATAGGGAGGATTGGACATGAACCTGCTGAACTTCCTACACGGAACACTTTCGTTGATAGATCATCAGGGGACATCAGGTTAGGAGCATGAGTGGTTCTTGTTAGTCCTAAAGGGCATAAACTCACATGTGTTGTACGGTTCGGCTTTAAAGCTACTAATAATGCAACAGAATATAAGGTCCTTCTCGCAGGCCCCAGACTAGCCAGGAAAATATAGGCAAAGAGGCTAGTTATTAGCGGTGACTCCCAGCTTGTAGTAAGTCAGGTCTATGGAAATTTTTTAGCTTGAGATAAGTCCATGATCGCATACTTGAAATTGGTTATAGAGTTCATCCCCGCTTTTGAAAGATTTGAGTTGGTACAAAGTCCACGCTCAGAGAATATTCATGCCAATGGCCTTTCAACGCTGGCAAGGAGTAAAGATTCTAAATTACTAACTGTAGTGCCATAAAGCATCTTCCTAGACCCTCAACTGCCACTGGTGAAGAAATCATGTGTGTCGAAGATACTCCATTATGGATGAAGCCAATCATATCTTTTATCAAGAATTAGAGATTACCATCTAAGAAAGGGGAGGCACGGAAGCTCAAAAAACGAGACGCTTCGTCTTCCAAAACAATGTGCTATATAAATGTGGATTCTCCTTGCCATTACTTTGGTGCATAGGTGGTTAATTACGTGCTTTGAGAAATTCATGAAGGAGTATATGGCAATCACACAGGAGGATAGTCATTGGCACAAAAAGTATTGAGGCAAGGATATTATTGGCCCACCTTGAAAAAGGATGTGCAATAGTTTGCCAAAATCGTGAAAAGGAAGATGTTAGATCTAAGGAGGATAGTGAGGGAAATACTTAGGAATGTGGAGCAAATTCTTATAGGTCGGCGGTTACAGGTGACATGCTTGTCAGTTTCTAGGCTAAGTATAGTATTCCTAGTTCGGTGGAATTAGTAATCCCAACCTCATCTGACCGAGCTAACACACCACCAGCAGGTTGTATAGCTTTGAATTCAGTTATTCTCAATGCTAGTTTAAGACTCCCTTTCCCTAAGATTATTCATAAATTTCTTTCTTCATGGGAATAGCTCTTACCCAACTCTGTCTTAATAGGTGGAGAACTTTAGTGGCAAACTTAATTTTGTGGGATCAATCAGGTCACCTCAAGCTAAGTGTAGCTCAGTTTAACTCTTTTTTTACATTTAAAGAGGACGGGAAAAATACGGGTTGGTGGTATGCCAATGTTAGACCTAGGACGCAAGGTCCATTAGTGTTAAATACTCCCTCCTCAATAAAAAGGTGAAAAGAGGAGTTCTTCTTTATACTAGGAGAATGGCAATTCCACCCTGCCAAGGCGAATAGGGAGGATGTACTCCCTACTATCTTTCACCCGTTATGTAAGTGAATACCACATTTGATTTCTTTTTCTGCTTTTGTGTTAAGATCATCCTTCTAACTGATTTAATTTTTCCTCGCAAATTACAAGAAAGCTACCCTGAACTCGACCACACAAAGACAAGCTGACGCTATCAAAGCTCTCCCCAGGATGCAAAGATCCTACAAGTTTGTGGTTTCAAACACAAGCTTATTTCAGGCAGGATTATTCCAGTCTTTCCCACCGACCTCAACATCAACCCGACCTACAACTTCAGCCCCAACTTTTTCTCGTAAGTATACTCCATGTACTCCTATTAATTTTTACCTTATACGTGGTACTTCAGGCCAAGATTCAGATATGTTAGGGTACAAGACAGCAAAAGCAGTGGCAACAGCTGCCAAGGGAAAAAGGAAGGATATCCCCGCCAAGGTTGTGGACCAACCTGGGAAACTTGAGGCCAAGCCCGAGCAGCCTTTGAAACGGCGTCGCTCTGAGCATCCATCTAAGCATTCTACTCTATTGTCTCATTTTCCCGAAAAGTCTACATCTCCGTTACCCCCTCAAAGGTCGCCATCAGTACCTATCACCATCCTAATCACAACTGCGACTTGCTCCTTGAGGTCGCAGGACAAGTTCCCAGATCTGTAGAGGCCTAATGTTGATAATTTAGTAGGTTGCCGACCTGAGATACTTATCGAATTTTTATGAGTTCCATTCCCCTCAAGGGATTCCACTACAGCACTTGATTCCCCTATGAGAGAGTAGGTTACTATCCTCACTAGGAGTTCAAACGAGAGGGAGAAACAGTAGCTACTTGAGATGCGACAAATCTATTTTGTACATGATGTCTATGGTAGATAAGGTATTAATCTAAGTTCTTATACTTAAAAATTTCCTATATTTTTTAACTTTATAAATTAAATTACTTTCTTATTCTCAGGTGAAGGTCGGGCTCGATAAAATATTGAAGGTTAGAACTCAAACTTTAGGCCTATTTGAAAAAATGGAGGCAGAAAAGCAAGATTTGCTGAAAAGAAAAAGATTATGAAGATCGCCTCAATAAAATGGGGGTGGATTGAACGCCAGGTTGACTTGGAGCTTAAACCTATGGATGACAGCAAAGCTCTGCAGATTTGGGGACAAAAAGCCATAGCCCGAGTTGAGAATGAAAAGAAAAGAGCTGACGAAGAAAATGTTCGAGTTGATGAGGCTGAGAAAAAAGCTGAGGAGGCCACCAAGAGAGCGACAGAGGCTGAGGTCAAAGCTTCTAAGGTAGTAAAGGAATGGAGAGCCTCTCATGAGTTTGATGCATTAGCTCAAGATGCTTATGTTGTAGCCTTAGGAGAAATAATAAAGCACATCAATAAGGAAATGTTGAATTTTGATACCTCTTCCTGGTAGAGGCCTATAAAGAACAACAGAAAGAGCTCGAATAGTTGTCGAAGGCAATAGGGGTTTGGATCTTCCCTGTCGACGAAGATGTTGAGGATGAGTTCCTAGCTCTACAAGACCCACCAGCCTCATAATTTTATTATTATATTTTATTATTTTTGGCTTTTGTCGAACTTTGAAAATTCTTTTTGGAGCTTTACTTGTAATCTTATTTCATTAATGAATGATTATCAGTTCGTCTTTTTCTTTACACAAAATGTTATTACTTCTACTATTTTCTTTACGCAAAATTAAGTGTATCAAGTTTGGCCTTGAGCATATGCTTGATGATCATATTGATTGCTTCGACTTTGCCATTAGCTTGAGGGTGATTTGGCGTGGAGAAATGCTTTCGTATGCCAAGTTTTTTCATAAAAATTAGCAAAGCAAATATTAACAAATTGCTTCCATTGTCAGTTACGATGGAATGCTGTGGCAAGGTCATTTTATTTTATGAATCTTTGATGTGACCTTCTAAACCATCTTTGGGCATTATCTCCCAAGGTCAATAGAAAAGCACGACACATTATTGCATCTCCTGCTCCTTGCACTTCCATCCAGGAAGTGTACTTGTCCATATGGTTGAGATGATCTCCTTCTCCTTCATATCCGATCAATTGAGGCATCTTCAACTTTTCAGGCAAGGGTTCATCAAGGATATCTTTAGTGAAGGGAGAATGGCATTTGATGAGATATTCCTCCATGTTTCCTTTGTCTTTGGCTTCCAAATCAGCAATGCATTTTTTCAAGGCACTCATTTTCAGGTTCTTATTACTCCAATGATCGTTTGACATGGAGCTCAACATGTTTACTCAAAGGAGTTAGGAGTACTGAGAGCCCAGTCTATCAAAAATTTACTATTAGCTCCCCTAGTGGCTGGCTTTGTTGTTATGGGAGAGCTTTTGATCTCTTCACTTCGAATTTTGGAGGATTCTTCTTCTCAGAAATTGAGAGTCTTTCTGGTGGGAGGTCGTCTAGTTCTCTCCCTTTGTGGGGATTCCACCTCAGTGTCTA
>CAIGRP010051614.1:0-14673 GCA_903798385.1 Fraxinus cuspidata
AAAAAAAAAAAATATATAAAAATAAAATTCAATTCACCAAAAATATTAAATAAATTCAACTACAACTCAAATTTTACTTCTGAACACAAAGCAACAAAAAGAGAAATAACAGAAATACTGTCTTGATGTTTGTTATCATCTAGGTCACAATAATTCAATCACCACAATCTACATCATCCAAAACCCGATCTCTTGTTTCGAATTTCATAAGTTCTATAGAATGAATTACGGTTTCCATCCAAAAAGGATATACAAGAATGAACCTAAGTATCAAAATTTAATAGCAATAAATTAATCTCAACTTAAAGGGCCATTTCGGATACCACAAGCCACACGAAAGCCTTGTAGGCTTTCGTGTGGCTTGTGGTATCTGAGATTTTTGATTATCAAAAACTAAAATCTGACAAGGCTTTCTTGTGGCTTGTGGTATCTGAGATTTTTGATTATCAAAAAATAAAATCAAAATATTTTTTTGGTTGCTGGTGGGTGGGGGAACTGCCCCCCTTGTCTCAATGCGGTTCCGCCACTGATTAAGAATGACTAAGAATTTCAGTTCTCTCAACTTGAGCTCGAAAATGATAAGCAAAATTTCTCTCATAGTTAACTCCCATGTCTATGGGCCTGGCTGTCAGCTACTACCACGTTAAAACAGAAACTAAGGCTGGCTTGCATAAGGCCCAGATGAAATTTTTTTTTCCATCTGTCTTGGATGGACCAACAATAAAACAGCTTAGCTTTAAGTAAAGATTGAAGAAGAATGTGTGGAGAATATAGAAGATACTTTGATTACGCTGGTGAATCGACCAGAATCCAACGAATTATGCAGATTTTTATGAATATATTTCACTAGGATGAAAAGTAGCAAAACCATAAGAAGTTGTAGCTAGCACACATTGCAGAAAGAGAGGAATCCGTTATTCAGCTACCTCATATTCCTGGATTATTATCCTTTTTCAGGGCTTGTAATAGAGCATTTACCTTGTGTGTAATTTCAGGTTACATCATATGCTCATGGCTCATCTGAGTTACTTGGTATTCAAATTGACGCAGCAATAAATCCTGGTGAGTATGCATGGTTCCACTGGGAATTGGTCATTTTTGAATGTAACTGCTTTACAGATTGTTTGGCAAAGCTTAAAGTGATTTACCATTTTGATAGTTAAGTAACGACTTGTTCTCAAGAAGTAAGAATTTGTACCGACTACTGAAAATCTGCAAGTTTTAACTTTTAAAAAGCCAAAGACTTTTTAAGCTTGGTCAAACATTATTCTTATTTATTGTTCAGTTATTCCATATATTTATAAAGTTGCTTAAGCTAACTCGATTGAAGTGTATTCTAGGGATGGTGAAGGGGTGGGGTGCCCTGTTCCGTCCCTGCCCTGATTCCCACTTAAGGTGGGGCAGGGCAATCCCTCATCTCCTTTACTGCCTTTTTTTTTTCCAATAAATTTTAGGGTAATTTGGGAATTGGGTTAATGATTTAGGTAATTGGTTTGGGTTTGGGCATAAAAAAACTGGGCTAAGGTGATTTTAAATTAATTTTGAATTTTTAAATAACTACACAACCCGGGCGGGTCTGGGATAGGAGCAGCAGGGCGGTGCACCACGGGGCTTGGGTTTCCTGGTTCAAATTGCTATGTGTAGTTCATTCTTATATCCATACGAGTAAAATATATTGTATTTTTTGCCTTTCATGCTTCAATGCTTATGTGAACTATATTATAGGTAATAGTGGTGGCCCTGCATTCAACGACCAGGGAGACTGTATTGGAGTGGCGTTTCAGGTAGGTTTTATCTAGTCAAATTTCAATAGCAAAATCTGTTAGGTTTTAGATTCTCGCTTTGTTATTTACCTCTTCGCTTTAGGAAGAATCTTTTGGCCTACAACACCTTTGAAAAGTCGCTATCTGTTTATATCAAGTATTTTGATCTCCTAGCTTCCAGACTGATGGGTTCCCTGACAGTCGATAGCAAATTTCATTTCAGTTGTACGTTTTCACGAGAAATTTCTTTTAGGTTTACAGATCTGATGAGGCTGAGAATATTGGCTACGTGATTCCAACTACTGTTGTATCTCATTTTCTGGAGGACTATGAGAGGAATGGGAAATACACTGGTGAGGCTTCCTGCACCCTTGTAATTACAATGCAATGCATTGCTTAAATGTTACTTCTGATAATAATAGCCAACACATTTTGGTTGTGTACCTTTAACCAGAATACGTTTGCAAGTCATGTTAGTATGTAAGGATTAATAGGTTCATACAACATCATACAATTATATTACAGTAAGTTGATCCAGAGAATTGAGTCTTTATAAATTTTTTCACTCGTCATATTTTCATTATTTTTCACTGGCGTAGAAATTAGGTTTTCGTTATCAACCTGTCACACATGGGTCAGAGTGCACTACATTCTTTCCTTTCTACCATATGGGGCAAAACTGAAGCTTTTTGAGAGAAATTTGAGTTCTGTCAGATGATTTAAAGGTTAGTGGAGACCCCAACAACTCTCTTTGGACCTGCCATTGATAGAGTGACAATTGAGAATAGGTTTCTTGTTGAGAAGATGAACTTCTGTGAAATCATTCTTGCAGTGGAGAATTCATTATAAATTCATTGCATGTATCTTAGTGGATAATTTACAATTTAGTTTTTGTTACTCTTAAAGGTCGTGTAATAACATGAAAGTAATTTTTTTCTGCTGTCCATGAAGCATATCAAATAAACATCTTAGCAAAATTTTCAGGTTTTCCTTCACTTGGGGTGTTGTTGCAGAAATTGGAGAATCCAGCTTTGAGGGCCTTCTTAAATGTTCCCTCAAATGAGGTATACCCTTTCATCAAACTAGACTAGAAGATCCACATATTTTACTGTCTAAATGCTTATAATGCTACAACAATATGATTTAATACTTACTGTAGATTGCATAATCACAACTGAGTTCTCGACAGTTCTCTGGATGCCACCTGGGATTTTGGCTCGTTTAACATCAAGATTGCATGATGTTTAAGCAGTTTGTGCCGTAAAATTTATATTCCACAAAGTGCGTTTTGTCCTGTCTCTCATATGTTTTCACAATCTCTATTGTCTTACAAATTGAAAAAGTATAAAAGAGACACACCACATGCCTGTCGGACACGTGTCGGAGACACCAACAATGTGAAAAAGTATATGAAAAATAGAAAATGCCATTTGGCATATTCGTCTAGTATCCGATGCACATTGGTGTCCAATACGTATCGGATATAAATGCTCACCTATGAGTGTCCATGCTTCGCAAAATCTATGTAACAGTCACCTAATATATTTCCCATATTATTTTATTCTGCAGGGTGTACTTGTACGGAATGTTGAGCCAACTTCTGATGCCAGTAATGTATTGAAGAAGGTATACCATTTTTCATATTTGAGCAATCTCTTTTGTTTCTCACCGCCAATATGTTCTTGCATCCAGTGACGGACCCAGCACAAAAGTTTATCATTAACCGTCGACAATAAGCGATTGTAAAAACGTGACCGTTTATTAATATTTAATTAAATAATATTAAAAATAAGTCCAAGCTTAATTTTTTTTTACTTACAAGTAAGTTTATTTAAGTAAAAATGTTAATTTAAAATAAATAATTTTATAGACCAATTGCCGTATCTTAATACTCGTTTGGATTATTGAAAATCTTTAATTGCTCCCTTTGAAAATTATGNAATATCTTATTGTTAGTCACATCATCCTAGCTGCTTCTGGATGTGGTTATTGTTATGCTACATTGGACAATATTGGACAACTTAACCATTATAGAAAGCTATTCGAATAAGTATCTGCAGTAAGGCGTGTATCATATGTGTGTCAACTTTTTCGTCCATCCAAGATTGTAATTAGTTCCAGAAATTTCTGTCATTCATTGTTTAGCTGGTTCAGGAATTCTATATTTCCAAAACTGAATAATTTTTTGGCAGAAATTCCTAATTTTTCTGGGTCAAATAATGTTATCTGTCTAATAATGTTATCATGCCATAATTGCATAGTTCATATAAAGTTTAATTACATACATCTGAATGGTACTGATGAATTTGGTTGTCTGAATTCAAAATTGATCCATGAAAACTTGGCGAGGTCGTGAAAAAGAGGCAACTCGATAGTAGCTCACTGTTGTGTTATTATTATTGTCTTTGTAATTTTCGATTTTTGTGTTCTTTCGAGTATCAGAATAAATATCTGGGGCTACCGTTAACTGAAAAAAAATTGATGTTAGAAATCGAATAACGCGAGTTCTCTCTTTGTCTTCCAGGGGGACGTCATTGTAAGTTTTGATGGTGTTCGTGTTGGTTGTGAAGGGACAGTGCCATTCCAAACAACTGAACGCATTGCATTTCGCTTTCTCATTAGTCAAAAGTAAAATTCTTTACTTTGGCAACAAAGTTGAATTTTATGTTTAACCTGCCTTACAGCCTTTACAAATACTGCATTTTATCAGTAACTACTAAGTAACCTTGACATTTTTAGCACGTTAAACTGTACGTCTATTGTTCATCAATAGCTAAAGGACTACTAGTTTAATGCTTGTGCTTTATCATGTTATTCTCTATAAGTTGTGTGGATGTCAGTAGCATGATGTCTTCTGTACTGATGTAATTCAGTTTAATTGTTGAACTGTTAAGAGGAAGAGGAGATCATATTACTTTATGCATCAATCTTAGTCAGTCCTTGTATTTAAATATGTTCTTTTCCAATGTTAGTTCGATAACATCTCTTTTATCTTGACAGTCTTTACACGAGGAATTAGGTCTCTAAACTCTGTGTGCTCGCGCAATAATAATAATTATTTTTCATTTTTGCCATTATTTAGAATTCCACAATTTTATATCCAGACTCTTATATTGCATGCTTCTATTCATTTTCCTATCCTTTTAAAGAGACCGTTCCTTCCACAGTCTGAATTATGGATCTACCACTACAATTAACTTTCTATTCAGCTGACACTTGTTTTTAATTCTAATACAAAGAACCACTCAATTTCAGATTCGCGGGCGATGTAGCAGAGCTTGGCATTATTAGAGGAGGACAATTTATGAAAGTTCAAGCCATCACGAATCCGCATGTGCATTTAGTAAGTAGAGAAATGTTTAGATCTTTGATTAAATTGCTTTCCTTTGGGATAATATGATTAGACATTTTGATATTGATGAATTTCTATAAAAATTTCCTCAAGGTTCCATATCATATTGAAGGAGGTCAGCCTTCATATTTGATAGTTGCTGGAATGGTGTTTACGCCTCTATCAGAACCTTTGATTGAGTATGCATGAGATTTGTTTGTTTATTTGACTATTTTGCCTTACATCTATTGTTTGCCAAAATTTCAATTAAATTTTAGCATGGGTTCGTATTGCTACTAAAACTAATTTGTACTTGTTCTGACAGGGAAGAATGTGAAGATACCATTGGGGTAGTTTTTTCTTTCATTTCTAATGACAGAATAATACTATATGTCGCTTAAGTTCTGTGGTTGATTAGTAGCTTTTGTCTTCTGTTCAGTTGAAGCTGTTGACAAAGGCACGGTACTCGTTGGCTAGGTTCAAAGAGGAACAGATTGTGATCTTATCACAGGTATGTGTGCTAATACTTCCCAAGCAGCTTCTCGCCCAAAAGTGCTAGCGATTAAGTCCTAATCTCAATCCCAAGAGCAATACTTAGAAAATCCAAAAACAGAAACACACTCGTAAACACTTAGATATACAGTAGTTCACCTCAACGTTAGAGCTACATTGACTTGCTGCTGCAAATTATTCACTTTAATAAAGGAGGAGAATGGTTACATGTTTTTTCTCGCACCTTTGTCTTGCAGAAAAATATATGCAGAAAAATATCCCCCTCGGTTTCCTTCATATAACATGGGAAACTAAGGCGACCTAATACAAGATACTAATGCCCAATATTCTCCTGTAATGAGGTTCCATAGTGTCACATCTCTTTGTTGTTTCTCGGGTTATGCCATGCACAATATGTGGTCTCTCTACTTAATTTAAACCTTTGACCCCAAAACTGTTGTTACTATTATGAACCTCTCACACGAGGATACATGGCAGGGTTTATTACTTTTCAAAGTGTGCACCCGACCATTAGATGCTCACTTGACATACCAAAATAGCTCCAAGAAAGATTTAAACCCGTGTCTTTCCAATCCCATATCATTGTATCATGCTTTTGTCATCTCGACACTGGTAGTACATATAGAGCACCACACTTTTGTTTGGCTGAACATTTTCGATTTGCAATTACTATAACAAGAAAGGGCAAAAACATATATAGTATTCTAATATTAGAATAGGATTTATATTATTCACATAACCCTTATCTGAACCGATCTTCTGCATGAATTGCTGCTTAGGTCTTGCTAGGTTGTCTTAGACTTTGTTTGGCTCATGTTTATGTTGAAAGTTAGGATTAGATTATTTAATTATTTGATTATTGTTTTCCCATGTAAATAGGAATTGTTAACTGTTAGTTAGGGGTTTGAATTAGTCAGGATATTCTTGTTTTTAAATTTCCTGAAACTTTAAGAAACTGATTATTTCCAGTTGCTAGGAATTCTTTTATGTACGGGTGTAACCTTCCATACAGTAGTGAGAAGAAAAATAATTTTCTACTCTTGAGTTTCTACAGTTTATAAATTGTTTATAAAGACTCAAGTCACTTTTTATCTACAAATTTCGATGGATTCACGAGTATTATCTACTTATCCATCACTCGTTTCTATCTATTTATAATTCTAAAAGTTTATAAACACTTCCCATACAGCACTACGTGCAAGTTTTCCGTAAGTGAATGTCATCCCATCTAAAAATTGGGGGAAAATAACATTTCTTAGTACATGGCCGCGTGCATGGAATTTTTCACTTACTAACCAGATGTATTCTTGCAGGTCTTAGCTAATGAAGTGAATATTGGGTATGAAGATCTGAGCAATGAACAGGCAAGTTAAAAATAGCCTAGTAAGAAATGCTGGTGTGTACGTGTCTGCATGCTTGTGCATGTGTACGTGCATGTGTCAGTTTGTAGACGTGAAACCTAAGACAAACTCAATTACAGGTTCTGAAGTTAAATGGAACTTGGATCAGAAACATTCACCACCTAGCACATCTGGTGGATTGTAAGTGCTAGCATCTTATGTCATTATTCCTAAAGGAAATATGTAGTCATGGTCTTCAAATTTTGCCTAATGTAGCACCTGGTTCCCATTTGAATTTTTTTGGCGTTCAAATTCTAAAACTTTCATTTTCGATGGACATGGTCTGTACTGTATGGAAATTGTCAAAGAGTCACGTGGCTTGCACGTGATCATAAAGATAATTTAATCAATGGTTACTGAACTTTGCTATATGTTACTATATTGCTCATCAATCTTTAAAAAATTACTTGTTGCTCACCGAACTTTACTATATGTTACTACTTGCTTATCGAAATTTAGAAAGTTACTCGTTGCTCACTGAACTTTGTTATAGGTAACACTGATGGAAATGATATGAGCGATTGATGGGTAATTTTATTCAAATTTGGGTGAGTAATGAGTAACTTTTTAAATTTCGGTGAGTAAGTAGTAACCTATAGCAAAATTCAATGAACAAAGGGTAACTTTTTAAATTTCGATGAGCAAGTAGTAATCTATAGCAAAGTTTAGTGACCATAACTCCATGATCATATTAGAGGGTTATTTTCGGTCGACATTGTTCTTTTACCCTATTTTTTATTTTTTCCCATTTCTTTTCCCTTCTAAACTTTTTTTTAAGAACGAAGAATACAACCCTTAAACAAAGGAGGTCACGTGCAAGTCATGTGATATCTAATGGAAGAAGTGACAGTTTCCATCCAGTGGGGACTTAAAAGCTCCTAAATTGAAAGTTTGGGATTTTGAACCAGAAAAATAATTGATTCAAGACCTGGGTGCTACATTAAGCAAATTGGGGACGACTGCAAATTTCCCTTTCCATGATTATCCAATATCTCTTGCACTCACAATGCTGCATTTGATCAGCTTGCAAGGACAAATATTTGATCTTCGAATTTGAAGACAATTATTTGGTCGTTTTGGAAAAGGAAGCAGCATTGGCTGCATCGGGTTGCATCCTTAAATACTACGGCATTCCATCCGAAAGATCTCCTGATCTTTCTGAACCATATGTGGATTCTATAGGACACGTTGAAACTATAAATCAACACGAGTCTGTTGACCGTGCCATTTTAGATTCAGAATTTGGCTATGATGGACTTCTTTGGGCGTAAATAATCATTCTTTCTACCATTTGGGTTACATTATTATACTTCACAGGAAAATCTTCCCATTGCTTGTCTGGAAATTATTCTTGGAGAGATTTGTAGCATGCCTGAGGCACTGTAGTTGGCCTCTTTAGCAATTGTTGAACAAATGGAACTTTTTGTTTAATCATTTTCAATTTTCCTTTTTATTTGTTTGGGGGGGGTTTAATGTTAGTTGATAGAGAATGTGCTGTTCAATTCTTTCTGATTTGTAATAGGGAATAAGACTTAACCTGAAAGAGAGAATAGTCTCTATAGATTAGGGCTGTCATCAGTTTTGATTTGGTGATATTGAAAATTTTACAGAGACATTATAGAAGGAATTATCTTTTTCTTAATATATTTTCCATGCTTTGCACAGATTTGTCCTAGGCTATGTTTTGGGCCTCCATTCCAGCTCCATACCAATACACTCCATTTTCCTTAAATAGAAGATGTCAAGTTTATTTATTTTGTTTAAATTCAAAAAGGTTGAACCCCAACCTTGAGGGCCCCCCACCGACCCTGCCCTGGGCCATCGTGGAGGAGGTAAATCGCAGGATGTGCCTCCCAGGAGCCAGGATGGAGAGCTTATGGATAGACCTGGGCTATTAACCCTATGGTAACTCCCGCTTGCAACAAAGCCAATTCCACCTTGCGGGGAATCGAACTCTGCACACTACCGCGCTGAGCCCTAACCGCCCTCCCNGATAATCGAATAGCATATCTTTAGGGGAATATGCCTCCCATTGAGTCTCTCTTTAGTTGTTAAAAAGTTAGTTTTTAAAGTCAAATATTAAGTGTTTGTATAGCTTATTTGAAAATCATTTGTTTCTTCAAATTCATTTTCAATCAAAAATTCTCTTAATATAAAAATTTGGTTTGTTGGATTTTTATAATATATTGTGACAAGCCCAGTAGGACGACAAATATATATAGTCATACAACCTAGGTCGGACCGGTAGATCTGATCAGAAACTCGGTGAATCGGACCTTGGTCTTGTTCAATTCGGTTAGCATAATTGGACTAGTGAATAATTGAAGGTTCGTTGGTTCGCTTGAACGGACCATGTTTTGCTTAAACTTGATTAATCAAAGGAGGAAAAGTTATGAATTCACGTGTAAAATTATTTCATTGAGAGATCAATGTGATTGGAAAAAGTTAGAAAAAAATAAACTTTCAAAAATTGGACCAAACAAGGACGTAATTTAATTTTGTAAAGTATAATATACCCTTACTCCTATGCATTGTTTAAGTTAACGTAAAAGTATTGGATAAACGTTTAAATTGAACACTTTCGCATAGTATCGTTTAAATCGAACACTTTGTTGTAGTTTTTATAGTGACTATGTTGGCATTTTATTTAGATTTATGGTTTAAATTCATAGTAATGTAGAAAAATATTAAGTTTCCACCTAATTTTTTAAACATTTAAATTGTTCGTTGTCAATAAACTAGAAAGACATTTTATAATTTATTAATTAGTTAAGTTAGTGAAAGGGAAAAAGTATACAAGAAAACCATAGTTCAAAACCAAACTAAACCGCAAATAATGTTAGGTTTGGGTGATTGAGTGATTCGATTTATGTCGAGATTAAACGATTGTAAATAGTTCATATGAAAATGCGTAAAAAGCCGTTCAAACTGAACCATTTACACCTTATAAAATATATTCAACTCAAATTCAGTCACGACTTTATCATAAAGAATTTGTTTACCTACGAATTTTTAGGGTTAAATCCCATACCACTTAAATATAAATAAAAGCATTAATTTAATATATAAGGGCTTATACTGTCCTTTTTAACAAAGTTAACATTTTAAGATGAAATTTAAATTTAAATATGAATTATTACACGTTCTTCTATTATTTCAAGAATGACCAAATAACATTATGCTCCAACATCCCCCACATTCACTTCTTTGAACATGTTTGGTTAAGTTTAAAAAAGTAAAATTACTTTGAAGTGTTTTTTAAGCTTCAAATTTATTTGCATAATTTACTTTTTTTTTTCTCATTTCTAACTAATTAATAAAGTTTATTTCTAATTAAGTAATAAATTTTTTTTTTTGAAAGTAAATAACTTAAAAAGTAAATGATGCCGAAGAAAAATGAGTGATTTATGTGTAAATCGATTAATTAAAATAATATAAAATATAAGAAGAGAGTTAAAAAAGATCAATTATGCTACTTGTACAAATGTGGTTTGCAAAAGTGTGTTGACAAAATGATACGACAAGATCTAGTTCATTGATTTTAAAAACTGTTTTTTAAATTATTAGCCAAGATGTTGCAAACACATATTTTGTAAATCAATTTTGTAACCTAACTTTGTACAAGTAGCATGACTCAAAAAAGATTGACCTAAGAGAGTCGAGAAAAATATTGTCCTAAAGTCGTGTGCTTTCTTCTTCGTGCGGATACTTTTAGCATTTTACGGTTTCAAGACAAAATCTTTAACGCTCACAATCGATTCTATTTCTATATGCATTGATCACAAAAAGATAAATAACAAACATATATATATATATATATAATGATGTCCATTATGGACACCATTATGGTGCCCCCTATGTACAAGAAGAATAATCCGTATATATATATATATAGTGACAACATTATACTATGTAATATGTGTGTGTGTTTCGAATTTGAACTTAACTTAGTGATAACAATTTTTATTTGATGAGTCATAATTGACTAAATCTTGAATTATGTCCCTTTAACCAAAATTTCAATTGCACCACATCCTATATCGATTTAGGTTCAATTCATAGCGGTTACGCTTTTAATGATTTTTTGCTCTTATCTTGATTCTCGTAAGAAGATCTAGAGAATAGCCTAATCCTAATAATGAACACAGTGGAGGGCAATGATGATTCATTTAACCGATCCCAAATTTATTGACATAAATTTTAGTTGTCAACATTGTCTTCGGCCTTGGATAGGGAGCTGAAATCAGCCCATTCCAACCTCCACCCAAAGGCAAGAGTAGCCCCTTTTTTTGTGGCCATTATTTAGGAAATATAATATTTTTAATAATGAATTTTTGGAGAATGTGTAGTTAAAAAATATAAAAAAAAATTTGGATTTACGTTTATAATATTTTATTTTACGAATGTGTGATTTAATAAGTATGGAGAAAAAAGAGTTTTGAAAAAAAATTCATCGAACAAGGCTAAGCAAAAAGAACATTATTACAATGCACATGTGCAAGAGCCAATCCTATCCTATATACCAGACAGTGGCATCGACAATATGCAAGAGATCTTTCAGAGACAGAAAGGAAATTTAACGCGATGAAAAAAATAACTTTAAAAGACTCTCTCTCTCTGAAGTGCCGTAAAGTGTAAAAATAACTCCAAAAGATTTTATTTATTTATTTATTTTTCCTCAGAAGTGTCGTAAAGAGTAAGGATATTATTGGAGGTACTAGGAACTAGAACCAAAAATCGACTGGGTCCGAGTTGATTATTGATTCTAAAACTACAACCATGAGTGTCCAAATGGAATCAATTTTTTATATATTTTTTTACTTACAATTTATAGGTTGGGTTAAAAAAAATACAAAACCTAGAAACCCTAATTTGTATAGTAGTTTATCTAAAACTCTAGACTCTAACCTTAAAAATTTAATATTGGCTCTTTTTTTTTTCTTTTTTTTTTTTAATTCTTGCTCACATCAGATTGTTACATTTCAGAGGTTAGTACATGCTAATCTTTGCAATTTGGACTTTCTATGAATAAGAAAAGTTTGGTGTAAGTTGATGAATCAAATCATCCATTCTTTAAGTTCTAGGTTTTTTACTTTCCTTCATTGTTTACAAATTTTAAAATTCTTATATAACACATTGCAATTGACCTTAATATATTCATATCTTGGACCGTGGTGTACCTTTTTGGTTATCTTGAGTTAGTGGTTCTTTTTTTAAATATAATTTTTTCATTTTTTTTATCTAAATAGAGCAAATTCAATGCGTCGACTGCAATTTCTTGATACTATATGGTTATGTATCTAATTAGTATTTTCATGTTAATTCGTTTTAAGAGTAGAATAATTTAAACATTATCCATAATTAAATTACAGGCTCCAGCACGTCTCACTTATGGATCGAATAAGATTTATTAAGAAAAAATAATTTCTTCTTAAACTCTAATTTAATATTTGATGTTATAATTTTCTTCTCTTTTCGTGGTTTTAGTCTCCACTATATTGCTCTATATTTTAGTCTCTAATATTTTTTCCAAGTTGTCTAAACAGTGAAATATTCCCTCCCTTTTATATGGTAAAATCCAACCCTCACAATAATAAAAATTAGTTCATTAAAATATAAATTGCAATTTAAAAATTATGATTTTTTGAATTTGTATAGAAACCGAAATTTATAACAAAAATTTAAAATTAAACTTACCTTTAATTTTTGAAAGGTTAAAGCATTTGTGTTACAACAAATGATCACCAAACAAGCATAATTTTTACACACGGTGATCATTTTCCAATCTAAATACGAGGGACTGCTCTCGAGGGAATTTCTTTGCACGTAACTTCTGACAATAAAGAATATATTTAACAATAACTGATGACAATATTAAAGCATTTCCAGTGTTAATTCGAACTGTATATATATAAAAAAAAATAGATAATGTCTATAAAAATTCTTCTCAAATGCAATCTTAGGGGGACTTTCTCTAGCTAAAGTAGCAAGAAAAAAAATAAAATTGTGAAAATGCTCGTTTAGATAAAAGAATTTGTTAGACGGAGCGAGTTTGCGAAAATTAAACTCCCTATCCTATTTTTTTTCTCTCTCTCTAGTGTTAGTTATAGATAGAATTTACTGGAGATGAAATTTAAACTTGAACGTCTATTAATTGGACATCGATGTGACATGGACTAGAATTCTTTCTATTTAACTATAGCATACACTCCAATTCATAGATTGTATTGGAAATGCTCTCAATTTTGTTGATGAAGACATCAACACGGCTAATATAAAATCAAGCCGAACTTAAAGCGGCTTTGAACTCGAAATCAATCGAGCTCTGTCTTATTATTTTTCCTTAATTAATTTAAATTCTTCCATATATAGTCAATTGATCATGACATCACATCTTCTTAAAATCAAAACCCTAAAAATAGAAATATTCCTAATAATTCTTGTAAACATAATTAATCCAACTATATATAGCCATTCACACCATATATATGTTCATGCAGGCAGTCAAGTTGTAACACTGGAAAACAGCAGTTTTCTGGTGGTGAAAAATTTGAATCGATCGATACTTATATCTAATTTATTGACTAGAATTTAGGTATGAGCAGACTAAAAACCTTAATATCTTCAAAAAGTCTTAGATTTTTGGATTTTAATGAAATATCACTTTGATAATTTCAATATAAAAAAAATAATAATCATTCACGGATAAGGTTTTGGCTTACTCATGTAAGTATGGTATCAGGGACAATAAAATCTAACAATCAATATTCAATCCGTTTAAAACTTAAATGACTAATCAAATATTCATGACTTGTATTGTAAAACAAGACATCACCTTGTGGAGGCATATTAAAAATTTCACATCATTAATACGAAAAATCATAAGCAACACATCAGAGTTTGCGTTATTCGTCCAAGCTACGTTAGCTTTTTAAGATGAAATTGTTTTACTTAATAGAATTTAGGCATAGGCATTCAACATCCTTAATATTTCAAAAATGTCTTAAATGACTTGTATGATAACAGCAAGCTGCAGCAAAACTAAGTTGAGACTTAAATCCCACTAATTAAATGGCAGGTAGCAATTAATTACAAGCTGATATTATTGGGTTAATTATTTCACAGTCATCACAAATTATTTGTCTTGAAATTAGGACACATGATATGTGTTCTAAGTTCATGGTGTTTGGCCGTTAATTTGAAACAACAATCCACATGGATAACAATCAATTCAAGAAGCTCACAGAATGAAGATATGCAATTTTTTTCTTCGTAAATAGTCTCAATGAGTCCATCTTGTTTGGTAAGGTGGTTTGTAGAGAAAAAAGGACGTTTAAAACCTTATTAACTTCATTCCAAGAGTACTTTTTAGTGGTTTTTTGTTCTAAGGTTTTACGAGTACATGTAAATTGTTGATCAATCATTATTCGGATATATTAGATAGTAAATCCTAATGACGGATATTGTTCAAAGATCTACTAAATTGTCATATTGATTTTCACGTGTTCTTATATATTTTTTTTCTAGGTCAGAGTGATGCTAAAAAATTTGAACCGGGTCAACTTTCCATTACAGTCATGACACAATGTAATGAATATCTGGACAGTTTATGTAATCGAGATCTGCTTGCCCAACTATTGTTGGGGAATATATATATATATATATA
>CAIGRP010051618.1:0-10414 GCA_903798385.1 Fraxinus cuspidata
AAAATTAATGAATGTGACAAATGTATTTACATCAAAATCACACCTAACGAATACGTGATCATATGTCTATATATTGATGATATGCTAATTATGGGAAATAATTCGAACGTTATTACCTCGACTAAGAAAATGTTGATAAAACATTTTGACATGAAAAATATGAGAGTAGCTGAAGTGATATTATGGATTAAAACTCTAAAACTTTTGACGTTTTGTCATTGTCTTTATTACACTATATTGATACTATACTTAAAAAGTTTAAGACGTATGACGATAAACAAGTTAAAACAACAATAGATTTAAGTTTACACTTAGCCAAAAAATACTGGTGATTCCGTATATCAATTAGAATATTCACGCGTTATAGGCAGCTTGATGTAAATTACAACTGTACGCGTCCTAATATAGCATATGCAGTCAACAAGTTGAATAAATTTACAAGTAACCCAAGTAATGACCATTTTAAATCATTAATCCGAGTCCTTAAATACTTAAGACACAGGATTAATTATGAATTACACTACTTAAGATATCATATAGTGTTAGAAGGATATATCGATGCAAATTAGATATCCGACACAAATGATTCAAGTCTATAAGTGGTTATATGTTTACTATTGGAGGCGGTGTTATGCCCTGAAAATCATCTAAGCAAACTTGTATAACTCACCATGATGAAATTTGAGTTTAATGCTTTAGATAAAATTGGAGAAGAAGCAAAATGGCTTCGTAATTTTCTAGAAGATATTCCATATTGGGAAAAATCGGTACCTACGATTAATATACATCGTGATAATCAATTGGCAATTGCAATGGCACGAAATAGTATCTATAATGGTAAATCTCAACATATCCGTCGGAGACAATACCATTAAGCAGTTGATATCGAATGGTATAATCACGATTAACTATGTTAAATTAAAAGAAAACATTGAGGATCCTTAAACGAAAGGATTTACTAGAGATCGAGTATACCATCTTTCTAAGAGAATGAGCCTAAAGCCTATCGAATGGAATCAACATAATGGAAACCTAACCTTGTAGATTGGAGATCCCAAGATCTTGATTCAATGGGACAATTAAGTTATGAAAGATTTAGTGTAAAGCACTTACTTCCATTCTTACAAACCTAAAGTGCTAGAATAACAAAGTGTATAAGGATAAGTGTATACTTTTAATAATTCTATTTCTTGAAAGAAGACAAGAGATGTATGAACAATACTCTAGGAGATCACCTATATAAGTGTAAAGTGGGACCACTTCTACGAGAATTTGATGCTTAAATTCTCTTAGAGCACTTATGAAGCCAAGTGTTGTTAAGGGCCAAAATGAACACAATCATGGGAACTGAAATGGTTAGATAAGTTATGGCGTTGGTACAACGACTGAATGGTTTAAAACATCGTGTTCACCAATTAGCCTAGTAAATTTGATTGTATTTAACTAAGGAATGTTCAAAGTTACAAGCCACCTATTCTGATGCTATAGCTTTTTGTATGTATTCCTTTGTTAGAGTCTGCTTATCACTAACTTTGTCGGGTAAGATACCCCAGCTTTGTATTTTGGTCAACACTTCTAACACGTGGAAGGGTTTCTGAAACGTGTAATTCCAATTCAATCTATAATAAGAACATTTCATGTCCTTTTGTATTAANTTTGTCGGGTAAGATACCCCAGCTTTGTATTTTGGTCAACACTTCTAACACGTGGAAGGGTTTCTGAAACGTGTAATTCCAATTCAATCTATAATAAGAACATTTCATGTCCTTTTGTATTAAGCAAATCAAAATTTGTAATAATACTGGGAAATTCTTCTTAAGAGATAAAAAAGTACTGTGTCTTAATCTTCCATTGTTGTTATATTATAGAGCCGTCAAGAGAGGAGCAAAAATATGTCCGAATTAGTATACTGACCGCGACTCTTCCACTTTCGAACACAAAATAATACCTGACCCACATACATTAAACGTGTTATAGTAATGATGTGCTGAGCAAGATAACTATAGGAAAATATATACTCCCCCATCTTAATCAAAAGTTCAAAATCGAAAACACTTATGCCCAATACAAAATATGAAAAATGGATGTGGGTAGAAGATAATGAGCTACTAAAACTTATGGTTGATGCTGCCGCTTGTGGCAGCGTGATAGTAATGTGTGTTGAGCAAGATAACTGTAGAAAAACACATACTCCCCCATCTTAATCAAAAGTTTGAAATAAAAAACACTTGTGCCTAGTACAAAGTCATGTGAAATGGTTTTAAAAACAGTACAACAAATATTCAAAGCTTATGTGTCATAACTTAGGGTTTGGATGGATCATGTGACGAAGAAATTCACTGCTAGTGATTAAGTATGGAGCGATTACTTTATGATGAGCTTCTTTTATTATTTGAATTTAAAAAATATAAAATTTGAGCTATTGATTAGTGATGTGTATGTTTCATATGTTAGCACTTATAATTATTTTTTTTCTTTAATAGTCTCATCCTAAAGATAAAAGCTATCCCATAGACACTTTTGAGGACTATGAAGATTTCAGAATTGCAGTTGGAAGTGGTACAGCTGTTGGGACACACTCAACTGCGCTAAGGGATGATACTAATTCAAGAACATTTATACTGAAGAAAGAAGATTTAATGACGATTTAATAGATGATTTCATGTATGATCATGTTATCGAAGCATTTATTCAAGCTGATAAACAAGACTTTTTACATCAGCCACCATATGTTGGGCACTCTACTCAATCATTCTCCTTTAATCCTATAAGTTCATAGGTACCCCCATCAATTAGAAAATGAAGTAGAACCGAGTTTGAAGCAAAATCTAGTGCAGTTGATCCCAAAAGTACTCAATCAGATGTTATAGATAAACTTGCTCATATAGTTGACAACATCACTCAGCTATTGAATTAATTGACACTAAAGAGCATAAGTGTTGGGACATTATCAAGATGTCATTTACCTTCAAGATTCTGCTGGTAAAAGTCATGACCCTGAAAATACACTAGAGTTGTTTAATTTTCATTATGATTCCTTGAGGAACATAGTTGAGAGGATATTTGGTATATTCAAATTACGATTCACAATTTTCAAAATAAGAAAGAGAGATCAATTTCCAAAACAAGAAAAGGGGAAGATTTTAGACAAATTTTTTAGAGTCAAGAACGAGAAAAAGAGAATGGTAATGCATGGAGAGCCAAAAACTTGTTGCGTTTTTATATCGCAAGTGTACGATATCGTAAAAACTAATATAGTGGACCTTTGAGTTCAGATTATCGTTCCCATGAGGATTATACTTTAGGACTTAATCTAATTTTTCTAACTTATATTTGACAAAAGTAAGTAAATATTTATGATAATTGTGATTACTTTTTTCTAACTACTTTTAACAAATTGAAAATATAAAAAAATTGCGAATAATGGATAATTAGATAAACAAATATGTGATGAATATTAGGGCATAAAAAGTGGAAAGATATCACCAAAAATTAACGAAAAGTAAAAATTTCTTATGTTTGTAGTTTCATTCCTTTTCTTTTTCTTTATCCTTTCTTCTTTTCTCTGCCCTTTTTTCTTCATGTTGACTTTTTCTCTTTCTTCTTTCTTCTTTCTTCTTTCCTCTGTCCTCTTTTTTTTTTTTTCCTTTCCTCTATTCCTGTGCGTTTTTTCTCTACGCCTCCCTTTCCTCCTCTCTATCCATATGTATCCTCTAATTAATCTCCCTCCCTATATCTAGGTTTATATATATATATATATAATTTGGGTCTCAAATTAAAATTTTCAATGCAAGTCTATTGAAACCTATTTAACTCTAATCAATTTAATATATTATTTCTCTCCAAGGAATTCATCTTTAGATTTTGCTATTTTTCTCAACTTTTACATTATTTTCTCCAATTCTTTATTAAACATAAATTTTACTTATAAAACACAATATAATATAAATTTAATTTAATTTAATCAAAAAATACAATAAATATCATGATTTAAGACAACGAATAAGTGTATAAAATACACTTATCAGGGAGCTATTATAGCAACTGATATGTGGACTGATATTAGGAATGTTTGTTATTGTTTTTGTTGAAAATTACTAAAATAATATTAATTTTTTTTGGTATGTTGATTATTTGTTAATCTATTTGATATGACTTTTAAAAAAAATTATTGACATGAAAAATATGATTTATTTCTTCACATTTTTAATTATATGAGTTGTGGATGATTTGGACATGCAAGAAAATGTTTGAAATATTAGATTATTTTGCTTAATATTTTTTTTTTTAAAAAGTCTTCAAAAGTCTCTAATGAATTCTACAAAAGTCCATGAAAGACTTATATTAATTCTCACCAAATCCATAGAAATTACTTAAAAGTCCACAAAGTCTGCAAGATCTCACACTTAACAAAATATATAAAAGTCTTTAAAAGGCCAATTGAATACACCCCCTAAAAGAAGAAAGATAACAAATAGAAAATGAATAGAAAAACAAGAGGAGAAAGAAAAAGAAAATAAAAAATTATCCTTTATGCATATTTGGCTCTTCTTTGCCATGTTGACTTTTAGTTAAATATATATATTTTTAATATTGATTAAAAAGTAGTAAAAAAGTTATGAATCTATGTATAAATATATTTTATTAAAAAAATATAATAAAAAATGAGTTCATAAGAGTATTCGAAAGTATTATATAAGTATCTCTTTCTGATATTATCGAAGGTGATGTAACAAAAAATTACATCCATGATATTGTTGTCACTGTTGGATCGATCTCGAGTCACCGGCCAAACGATGATGAATCATCAAGTTTTTATTTTGTAATAATTATTGAGGGATTTTTTCCTTATCCAAAATTTTAAATCCAACCAACCTTGTTCAGGGGCATGGATGAATATATTTTTAACGGTGGGTTAATGTGCCTTTTAGCGCTAAAATATTAATTTGGCCTAATATCTCAATTTCTTTTTATCAAATAGACTTGAATGTTATAAATATATGTTAAGTAGTGACCTTCGCACTATGCACTATGTCCTAATTATATTTACAAGTGCTTGTGTGATAAAATAGAGGGATAATTGAAGCTGAGGTTTCAAATCTTTTAAACACTTGCAAATTTTTCTCTAACCTTCCAATCATTGTAGTTGTCTCCCCAAACCTTTCAAACCATTGCAGTTGAAGCCCAAATGGATGGATTCCGTCTATATTTACATAGCTGACCAAAAAATTATGTTTGACCAATTTTTTTATAATTTCAAAATGTTAAAGTAGTAACTCTCTATTTACCAAATTAAACAAGTAAAATAATTAAATAAGAACCAAAAAAAATAAAAAGTTCATCTTCTTCCCTCAATCACCCCACCCTACGCCAAAACCAATATCAAGATCACAGACACCGTCGGCGACTGCTGGTGCCACTACTCCACTCACCCAATTCTTTTCTTTTCTTTTTTGTTTTTGTAATTTAATTGTCTTAATTGTTTAATTTGGTAAATAGAATGTAACTATTTCACCATTCGAAATTATATCTATAAAAAAAAAAGGTCAAACTTAATTTTTTGGTTAACTAACGAAAATATGGAGTGAATCCATCCATTTAGGCTGTAGCTGCTATGGTTTGAAAGGTTTTGAGTGACGACTGCAATGATTGAAAGGTTAGGGAAAAGTATATAAATATTTGAAAGATTTAGGGCCTCACTTGCAATATCCCTAAAATAAATTCGAAGTTTTATCAACTTTTTAATTGGTGAAACTTCAATTTTAGTCATATATTTTATGGAATTGTTGTGTGATAAAGATAGGTGTATAATATCAAGTAAATTAGTAAAGTGGACATAAAAGTTCGAATTATTATTTCCATGAGAACTACATATCGAACAATTAATTTAACTATGCATAATGTTGACGATATAAATCTGATCAACAAATTTCTCTCTCCTAATCAGGATTTTCATTTTCTAAAATCATTGATTCAAATGCCCAAATTGGAGCAAGATGAGAAATGTCTATTTGGGAGGGAAATATTTTGAATTTGCATGAGTTTCACTTATGTGATAGGGGTATTTATAGATTTCCTTAGGAGATTTGAGTCATTCTAGAAAATAACAGGTGGTGGTCATTTAGTGGCAGATTAATAACAAATTATATTACATGTTCACGTTTTATTCATTTGCTTACGTGTCATACGTTCATTGTCCTTTAACTCACACTTTAAATATTTACCCACATATACTTTATTAACGATGTTCCAACATGGAAGGGGGAAATGTTGGCCTTTCACTTGTGCGAGACTTTTTACTGTTCGCATATCGTTTACATTTTGTGAACTGGGAATAGGCTTATAGAATCAATTTTTTTATTTCAACAATTAGTCCCCGAAATCGAGTTTTATTATTTATATTAAATCTAGGACTTGTTGCGTTTTTATCAACTTGCAAGCCTTTAGATGCCATTATTTTGGGCATATTTATCTTTGTTGGTTGTTGTCGATGCGGACTATATTGGGGGACTCTTTTGACGGTAATAGTTTTTTGTATGTGTTATAGGGTTTGTTTGCACGTTTCTACGTTAATGTCATGTTTGCATTTAATACACGTATTGATCACACATAATCTCACCCGTTCATTTTGAAACTTGGTGAGGCACCTACTAATATAGTGGTTGTGATCATGGGGAATGGTCTGGACGATCAGTGTATTGCTGACATAATCCAACGGTTCATGCCTTTCATCAGAACATATAAATACTCCCATTTCTTTTGTGATTTTTTGTTTTTACCTTATTTATTATCTCTTAAGGTGCTACACTTGCTTCTTGGTGATCTCTTCTACTTTCTTCTTTGTAACTTTCAGTTAGGTGCGTATCTCTTTTTATTTTGCTCTTGTGCCTTTTTTATTACGATGTATTCTCAAAGTGATTCCCAAAATATATCTCATAATTATGAGGTTGAAAGCTCTAGGCTTGGGGATACCTTTTCCAATGTTACTTCTTCTCCTGAGGAAGTTACGCACTCCGAGGCATTGCCTCATTCTGTAACTTATCTATCCAATTTGGAAGCTAACCTAGAGCTTCTTGAGTTGGGGAATAGTTCTCAACCTACGAGCACTCTAGTGATTCAGATAGCTTTTACTTGAGCGACAGGGGGGTTTTTGAAGTCTCAAAAGAGATAGATCTAGATGAAATTCGAGACCACTTTAACGTCCTTGATAACATATAATGCTTATGTCCTAGGTAATTTCAAACTGTAGATTGCCCTTTGCACGATTGTATAGCCATTCATAACCATTTGACGGATAGGGGATTTAGAGTCTCCCTTTCATCATTTCTTTCGTGATATTCTTTCTTCCTTCAACATTGCTTCTACTTAATTATCCTAAATGGATGAACCCATCTGGTTTGGTCATTTTTGTTATGGAATACTACAGGTTTGGAGAGAGATCTTTCATCGGATATATTCCAATCCATTTATCAACCCGTAAATGCGGGAAACAAAGAAAATCCTCAAAAAGGGTTTTACTATCTTTCCACTCGGTCTCCTAAATCATGCCCAAAACTTGTGATTACTTCCAATAAAGTGTATAACTAGAAAGAAAGTTTTTTCTTTGTTCGTGGTAAGTGGGGGCTCCAATCTAATGATAATCACCCTTCCATGATTATGCCTTATAATTATGGCAAATATTGTAAGTGTTTCCTCTTCACTCATTTCTTAGTTGCCTTACTTGGCCATGTTCGTGCAGATAAATAGCCACTCTTCTTCGAAGTCAAGTTCTTGGCGATTTTCTTGCTTTAATAGCACCTATTCTTAATTTAAGTTCTAAGGTTGCAAAGCTTAGAGGCCGCTCTACCCTTCCAACCCTAAATTTCATGACATTGAAATCCAAGCCACTATAGGTAAGTTTATGCACCAACTTTTCTTATTTCAAAGACTTTCCTACTTTTGGATAATATTTTATTTAGCCCCGTCTCCCTTGTTTTGTAGTGCGAATGGATTTTAGTACGATCCCTTCGACAACCCCTAAGCGCCAAAAACTTTTGGACCTCTTCCTCCTAAAACACTAGTTCTTGAAGGCTCTTGGGGGTCTAAAATTATGCATTCACGGGTGGTCAAAGATTCACGGGTAGGTGAAAAAGTTTTTCTGAAGGTTGAACCGATGAAGGGTGTATTGAGATTTGATAAGAAGGGAAAGTTGAGGCCTTGGTTCATTGGACCTTTTGGAATTCTTGAAATGATTGGGGTTGTGGCTTATCGACTTGCCTTACAATCTGAACTGGCAGCAGTGCATAATTTGTTCCATATCTTCATACTCATAAAATATATTCATGGCCCTAATCATGTGGTGAATTATCAAACATTGGAGGAC
Organism: Fraxinus cuspidata; assembly: GCA_903798385.1. Lineage (NCBI taxonomy): Eukaryota > Viridiplantae > Streptophyta > Magnoliopsida > Lamiales > Oleaceae > Fraxinus > Fraxinus cuspidata. Next base: position 8,363 of record CAIGRP010051618.1, read on the forward strand.
AAAAAGAGATGTCAGTTAGTTAAAGTTCAACGACAAAACCAGTCAACTTTGGAAAGAGAAGAAGAGTTGGAGGCCAAGTATCCGGGACTCTTCAATAGCTAAGGTAATTTCGAGGATGAAATTTTTAAGGAGTGAGATTGTAACACTCCTGAAAAAATTATGTGTTTTAAAAATAGAGTAACTAAATTTTATTATGTTGTTTTTGATTATTTAGACAATAGAAATACATTTACGTCATAGTCTTATTTATCACGGTAAAGTTCATAAGATAACTTGATCGCTCAGTCCATTTATTTATTTTGTTTGTTCTAAATATCTAACTATTGAAGAAGAAAGAAAACGTATATAAATATTTGGCTCATTTTGTAGCTCACGTTAAATAACACATATTATGCTCAAGAAAATGTAAGTTCATATAAGATAATGTCAAGTTATTTCAATTCAAAGACCCATATTTAATGGGTATTATTTTATTCATTAATAAATACCTTTTATAGACTTCTTGGACGTGTATCTTTCCAAAGTGACCATGTATGTGTAAACATTGTTAGAAATACAAATTCGCCATTTATTTTTCCTACTTACCTCAATTCCCTTATTTATCTCACATTACTTCACGCTTTCTTTCATTTTTAACATCTCATACCTTGTCTTCTTCTATATTTATTACTTATTTTCTTTCCATATTTTGGTGTATCAAAGCAAGAATAATTGTCGAGTACATTTATAGTACATATATTATCTTAGTATTTTTCCTTTGGTTGAAATGCATTTTAAGGTTTTAGTACAATAACGAGGTACAAGTGATTTTGTCCCATCTAAATTTTGTTATTTCATATTGATAAATATTATGGTAATGATACGATATGATATATATGACCATCTGGTACAAATGATATGATATGAGCTATTACCAGTTTTAAAGATATGATATGGCGATACAATTTATTTTGATATATGAATGATAAATGTTATTCGGGATTGTACTAATATTCGTATTCTATAGAATATTCTCGTACTCACCATTTTCCTCCTTACCTCACATGTTAGTATGGGTCATGTTGGAGTGTAATGGTTCGATGGTGTGGTTGTGCCTCGGTCAATGGGCGAAAATTTAAAATTTAGTACATAACTTGTTTATTTTTTAAAATTGACTGTAATAGACTTTTACGTTTAATTTAAATATCAGACATGCTCGTAAAAGTGAAATGGTTTACTTTCTAGTAAATGAATTGGTATTCATTCCTTTTAACTGTTTATGTTGCACTCTGGGATTTTTAATTATATTTATAATATTTGGTGTAAATTTAAAGTTCACCTTTCTGCCTTGAATTCAAGAGAAAACGGACGGTGGCTGCCAAATGTTAGATTTATAATATTTGGTGTAAATTCAAAGTTTACATTTCAGCCTTGAATTCAAGAAAAGTGGAGCCATATGTTAAATTCATCCCTTGGCCACTTATTAAATTATATGAACAAATATTTTAATTAATTGATTGTAAGCATGAAATGGAAATACTTATAGTTTCTTCGAAATAAATTTTTGGCAGCGATTCATATTTATTTCTATAATAAATTTTTGGCCATTACAGATTTTATCCAAATTACCAGTAAAATCATTGATTAGGTTAAATGTGTCTGCAAATCATGGTATGGTCTTCTTAAGAACCCTACTTTCAATTTAAAGAACCAGAATTTTCATTTACTTGTGAGAGGACGAGATTATAAATCAAATTGAAGACTTATCTCATTATTTGGAATTGAGAACACAATTATTGAAACATTTGATGATCAAAATCTGTCAACATTTTTGAATGGAATGTTTGGTCACATAAGACTAATTGGGCCATGTAACGGCGTTGTTTGTTTATACGGTTTTCATGGTAATATTGCTTTATGGAACCCTGCTGTTGGAAAGATTGTTGGAAAAATTGAGTATGTGACTGACTTTGGCATGAGTTTTGAGTAGGACCCGTTTAGCTATTTGGAAAGATAAAGATTGATTTATATTCTCCTCCGTGAGTACGTCGAAATCATGTATTTACTTGAAAA
>CAIGRP010051623.1:0-44373 GCA_903798385.1 Fraxinus cuspidata
TCAATCACCTATCTAGGGTTTAAGTCTACCTTGATCAATCGAATGGAGAACTTGCAACTTTGTCGATACTAATTCCAAAATTTTCAATATTCTCATTGCTTAGCAAGTCAATTTCCAATATCCAGATTAATCTTTTTTCTCTACTATAGCTCAATGTAAAATTCATCACCTAGGTCGAAAAGTAAAGTGCTAACACCACACCAAGGTCTTAGAACCTCAATAATCGAATGCATCATTTTAAAAGAAAGCAATTAAGAAAATTGATGCAAATGACATTATAAATAGCATGAAATGCATGAATCATATTGGCCAAATGTGATGTGAAGTTCGGGGTATTACAATACCACACCATGTTTTTTTTTGTAAATGGTAAATGCTCAACTTTTATCATCGATATAGAACAACGTAAACGTACTAGTAGGATGTTTCAGGTAGATCAATTACCATGTCCACATGCATTGACTGTCATTGCAATGATTAGGATAGATCGATATAATTATTGTTAATACTATTATACAATAGAGGCATCCAACTGACTGGACACTGCCTGATAAGTGAAAGAGATACTTGTATTAGATACTAATCCAAAAAGAAGTTCGGGAAGACCTACATAAAAGAGGAAGAGATCATCATGTGAAGGGAAAATTACTGTCAAATGTGGAAGTTGTGGTAAAAATGGTCATAGGACATGCAGCAACTTGGTTTCATTAAGTTAAAAAAATCATAGTTATATGCAAAAATTACGATGTCAACTAATAATACATATTGATCGTAGTTATAGAATTTAAGTTTGTTGTTTTCTTTATTATTTCACTCATTAGCTGTGGATAGTGAGCTGTGACCTGATAACGAGAGCTCCATGAAAACTATTTACCGTGACATGTGAAATATGCAATGTGATTTTTTCTTTAACTACATAATGTGAAATGACTCTTTGGTTAATTGTGACTCATTTGTGACTTATTTAAGTAATAAACAAATGAAATGAAAACTTACATCCAAGGCATAGAACACCTAATCTTCAAGTTTAGCACCAGATGTCAGTTTATCTGATCTTCAAATCAGGATATGTGGGTACCTCCTCTATATCCTAGAAGTAATAGTCTCATCTAGCCGTGGAATAGACTCATAAATCTAAACTTGAAAGGCAACTAAAAATTCTTTGAGTCTGTAATGAGGATTTCTATTACTCAAACCATCTTTCAGTGAGTTTATGGAAAGTACAAACAAATCTTTCACCCACAGAAATATGTTCATAGTATTAAATTCTTCAACAATAGCAAACAAATAATTCTCAACAACTTTCTTATACGAGTTCGAGAAAAGGTATGATGTTATCAAATAAAGAATCCAAATTCTAACCACGTCACGATCGTCGTCATTCGCTAAACCAAGGAAGATGTCTGTAACATCTTCAGTTGTGACTAAGTTCAAGTGTCCAAAATATTTCTCCTTAATCCTGTAATGTAATTTTGAAGAATTTTTTTCATGTCCTGTCCCGGTACATAAGTCTCATAACCAGACAAAAGTCAGGCAAAGAAAACCATAAATACCTACCAGCCACCATGAACCACATCTCTTTCTTGTTGGTTGCTTGACCTCCCAAAGTAGAAAATAATGTATTAGATGAGGTTAAACAACTATCTCATTAAAATCCATGTAATAGGAGAAGCACGTATTAGCTAGTATATGTTTTTGTTCGTTGTTGAACTTTGCTGTAAAATTTGAAGCACGTTTTTTGTCGCATTAGTCGTAATTTTACCGGAAAACCATAAAGCTTTCGATATAATATACTCCCATTCCTACAATAAATGACTAACATTAAAAACCTATATCGGTATTTGATACTTGTACATGCATGCATATCACACAATAAGCAGGTCACGTGCAATTATTTTATCACAGACTCTACTTAGGTCACATATAACTAAGGTCATAGATTATATACAAAGATAGTCTTATTACAACCTCGTGATTCATCATAAAACTATAGACTTGTCCCAAACACATAATGGATTACATAATAGTGGTAAAAATGAGGTCGCAATTAGGAAATTGATCACAGCCAGAACAAAAATCAAACAGAGGAGGCTGTTCACAAAAGACACGAAAATGTTCAAAAAAATACGTATCTTCATTCCAGAAAAATTGAGATTGACTCAAATAAATGTCGATCAAAATATCTCGAATAGAATTATTTTGAAATGAGGTCACAAATTCTAACATTGTGTGACTACCCATACCATAAACATCCAACAAATATTAAATACGAATTCCCCAATAACTAAATCAGATAAACAATCGTTTTACCTTTTCAAAAAAATGTAGATCAGGATATGCTCCAATCAGATTTTTCACAAAATGAGGTCAAAAATTCTAACAATTTATGACTACACAAACCATACACACTCAACAAATGTTAAATATGAATTTCCAATTAACTAAATCAGATAAATACCTTTTGAACATTAGGATTTCGCGATTTAGGGGAGTTTCTATGACTAGTTTAAGGCATCAAATCTTTACTCGCTTTCATGTTTTTTTTTCTTTTCTCCACTTTTCTTCTAGATTTCTCACCAATCTTCGTTCGACTTTTGGGATCATTGCTCCTTGTTAAGACTATCTGCAATGTCTGTTTTGAAGGAATTGTGAACCGTTTGACAAGTACGCCGAGGTCACAATGTGATAATGGAGAAGACGATAATAGGTTTTGTGGGTGAAATAGAGAAGACAACAATATTCAGTTTATGGAGAAAATGATCGTGGGTTTCGTGGTTGAAATGGAGGTTTAACGTGGAGGGGTTCTTCACATTTCACGTATTAAGGGAGTTCATTATGGATATATATGATATATTATCTCTCCTGTTTTGATATATATCATTATTTTTGCTTCCAAAAAACACGAAACGTAAATTTGGTAAATATATATATTTTATATTTATTTATTATTTAGGTAAACATCTGAAATTTGAAATAAAAAAAAATATAATCTTTGATACTTGAAATGTAATGTTCAAAATTCTTGGTACAAGTAATTTTCACTAAAATAAAATTATAGTTTTCGATAATAATAATTTGGTTTTATTTTCTGACGGCTATCCTATGAACTTAAACCAAAGTAAGAATGTAGAATGTCTGATTTATTTGTTTTGCCTTGTGGGCCAAGTTTTTCATTATCTTAGTATTAAGAGCATGCTTGCTAAGTTAATTAAAGGTAAAGTTACTTTTAAGTAAATTTTTCTCCTAAGTAACTTACCTTTTTCATATTCCCAAGAAAAACAAGTGTTTTTTCTTTTTTTTCCTTCCTGGGAAGATAATCATTGTTTACTGTCAAATATGTAACTCAAGGCTAGTTTGGTTTGTGCTTCAGTTTTCAGTTTATTTTTAATTTTTCATTTTGAGAGTCTATTTTAAGATTGATAAAAATGCGTCTGGCTTGTATTTTGAAATATTATTTCTATTTTAAAAAATTGTTTTATGAAGTTTATTTCACAAAATTTATTATTAAGTTAAAATAGAACAATTTTATGTTAAGACATTATCAAGTAATATATACATTTTTTAAAGCCGGTGAATCTTAGATTTTCTCGCTACAGAAGTAAAATAAACAATAAATAATAAATTAAGTTTAAAATATGAGAAATAAAAATGAAAATTAATGACATGGACTGAGAACATTTTTATACTGAGAACATTTTTATCTATACTCAATTAAATATTTCTCAGAATTTTTATGTAAATAATAATTAAGAGTTTTAATTATTTTTATTTTTAATAATTTTAGTTTTTAGAATTTTTATTTTTTAGATTTTATTTAAATAAATTTTTATTTGAACATTTGTTTTCCATATTTTGATCATTTCATAATTTTAACTGAAAACACTGAAAAAGTCAAAAATACATTTTTAGTTGTAAGTTATAAGTTTAACATCGTTTTCGAAAATGCGATTTCAGAAATACCAAAACAAACACATTTTCAGTGTTTTGTAAAATTGAAAATTGAAAATATTAAACGGCAAACTAAATGTACACTCAATTTTTTACTTTCTTTGATTAAAAAAATTATTTTGTAGCGTCTTGTTATTTGTGAAGAATATAAGCGCTTTTCTGTACAAACTATTCAGAACTAGATAACGAAATGAGAAAGACACATGGACTTGGAAAAAGATCTGGGATTTGAACAATTGTTTTAATTTAACATATGAGATCCAATTGATTCAAAACTACTTCTTTTAGCGATACTTCAATTTCTTCATAAAAACGAAAATAATAATAATTTAAAGTTAATAGAAATAGTTTCAAAAATATTTACACTGAAATGGGTGTGTGTTTTTGGCAATGCCTGGATGAACTTTCCATACAATCTCCATAGCCTCAACCTTGGTGAGCTAAACAATATATATTACTTCGATAAATACATATCAACATATAAAGAAGTTTTCCTTTGTTCAAGTATCATCAATATTGGGATGGCAAAAAAAAAAAAAAATCATCAATGATCCTTTACGAGATTTACAATCCAACAAAAGTTGAATGAGTGCGAAGACATAGAGCTTCCACTTAATTGTGTGACAAAATAAAAATTGATGGACTGAAGATTTAGAGTGGGAATTTGGTTAGAAAGGAGTTCTAAGTATCTATGTTTTATGGATGGCTATATTGTCAACACAATTTTTTTATACCACCACACTTTTTCTATTTACTAAATTAATCATAACTAAAATGACCTAAATTTCCTCTCTTTTATCCATCTTTACAGTACAACTTCAAATTGAAATTAGCTACTTCTTTCTCCTCACGCCCTTTACTCTTGATTGAATGCACGTGATTGAATTTCACCTTTTTTTGAGTGGACAGCTTTTGTCTTTATCATTGAATTCTTCGAAAATTATAGATGGTTATAAATAATTAAAAACTGTATTTCATTATCTTCGAATAACAAAATTAATGGAATTTGAGACAATAAATTAATGAATTTAATATAATTTGAGTTGGCTTTATTCTTAGTATACAAACACTCAATCGCGTGCCACTGTATCGACTTCGAAGTAAAAACTTGAGATCAAGCACGATTTCTAAATGGAACATACACATTCTCACTATTTTGGACACTGCGATCAATACAAAGTTCACACTATAATAATCAATGCGTTTCTCTTGAGTAATTATACTACACAAGGAACAAAGTTAGCTCAAATTCATCTAAACTCGATATCTTAGCATGTTTAAATTATTCAAATCTTTTACTATGTTTCAAAATTTGCTCGATGAGTTTTGGAGTGAAATCGAAAACTCGTGCTCTAAAATGGCATGCGGCCAATGTAAACTACTTGTGTGTTGTTTTAACTAATTTCATGTCCATTTTATTTTATATTCACTCGTATGATCATAAAACTAAATGAAAACACGTTCACGCTATCTTTGGGCACCACGACCGATTCAAAGTTCCCACTATACTGACCAACAAACGTGTCTCATAAGTAGTTACTAAGAATAAAGTTACCTCAGATTCTACTAAATTTATTTTGATGAGATGGAAAAACTCAATATTTTAGCCCATTTAACTTATTCAAATCTTCTATTATGTTTCAAATATGAAAAATGAATTTTGGAGTGAAATCAAAAGCCTATACTATAAAACAAGTAATTGATTTAAATGATTGGGTGTCATTTTAACTAATTCCATATCCTTTTGATTTGTCATTCTTTCGTATGACCATAAATCCATGAAAATACGTTTTCACTATCTTTGGACATCATGGTCAATACAAAGTCCATGCTATAATGACCAACATGCATGTCTCTGAGTAAACTACATTATGCTACGAACGAAGTTAACTCAAATTCAATTAAATTCGTCTAGATGAGATATCAAAACTCAGCACCTTAGCTAATTTAACTTATTTGAATCTTCTACAATGTTTCCAAATATGATCGACAAGTTTTGGGTGAATTCAAAAGCTCATGCACCAAAATGGCGTAGGACTGATTTAAACGCATGAATATTGTTTTAACTAATTCCGTGTCCATTTGACTTTATATCCCCTTGTATGATCGTAAAAATGAATGAAAATACCTTTTTCTCACTTACTTTGGATACCACGATTGATACAAACTTCACACGATAATAAACAATCCGTGCTTCGTCAGTGACTACACTACACTAGGAATGACGTTAACTTAAATTTCATTTCGCGAGATAGAGAAACTCAATACTATAGTTCGTTCAACATTGAATCTTTTAGGATATTTCAAAATATGATCAGTGAATTTAAAATGAAATTGAGAGCTCGTGCACCAAAACATCTTAGTGCTATTTTAATTAATCTGTGTCTGTTTGACTTTATATTCACTCTATGATCCTAAAAATAAATTAAGATACGTTCTCACTACATTTGGACACCATGATTGATACAAACTCCACACTATGCAACCTTGTGCTTCAAGAGTGACTACACTACACTACATTACGAACGAAATTAACTCAAGTTCTATAAAGTTCATCTATCGAGCGAAGTTCAATATCTTAGCACGTCTAACTTGTTCAAATCCTCAATGATGCTACAAAATTTGATCATTTACCTTATTTCGTTTAACTTTACAAAGGGAAATGGTATTAAGGTTATGGTATTCATCCCTACAATATTCACATCATATAGAGTCAAAGGGACAAAGCTCAACATCAATCCATAAGCATTTTGTGTCCCCATTAAACACCCGAGAAGACAAAAGCACCATCGCCATCACCATACCAAATGAAATTAAACATTATAAACTGAAATCTGTTATTCATAACAAAAAATTCAGTAGCTAACATCAGAAACAAATTTGACATCTATACCAGTCGTAAAATGTTCTTCAAACTTGGTTTTGTAGATACCGCAAATATAAATATAACACACATGGGGAATAGCCAAATATGCAAAGGGGATACCTTTTCAATCCATCTCGTCGACCCATACAAAGCCATATAAAATACCATATCAGATGCAGCAAATATAGAACAAAAGATCAGTAGAAGAATGCATGGCCACGTAAAACTTGCATTCAGACATCAAGAAAACTCGATAAGAGTAATGAGTACAAATATTATTTGAGGAGTCGAAAAAACATCAAGTTCAATGTTCATGCTTGCTTTTAGTATTCAAACGGTCACCAGCTGTTTTGAGTATTTACAGGTTCAAATGGAGCGACCATCGGCATTATACAAATTATTTGTCCATCCACAACTGCAAATTGGAGAGCGGTCTTTCAACTAAAATAATCTGCTCTTGTAACCTGAATGGAGCCCTAGAAAAAATTTTAGATCATAATCCATTAAAATCTAAACTTCAAGCGTGAAAATTTATTAGAAAAATGTAGCGACTAAGACATCAAATCACAGTGGTCCTAATGGGCTCAAAACTTTGACGAAGCAGATTGCTAGGAAAACGAGACCAGAAGCGCTTGTCGAATGACGAAGCAGATTGCTAGGAAGAAAGACTTGAGTTTTGAATTGATTAAAGAATTCTGTTAATTTTAATATTATTATCAAAGGCTATTTTGACAAATTAACTTTGTCCTTGTTCGATGGCTATAATTGAGATAAAATGAAGTTTTAAATGGTGATTAATGATTTTTTTTTTTTAGAGTATGTGATTAAAAAGTAGGGAAGAATTTGGACTGCTGTATTAGAGTAGAAATGTAGTAATTTAATTATATTTTGTGATAGCCCAAGAATAACTAACTAAGAGTGGGTGAATTGATTATTAAAACTTTTTTCGAAAAATTAATTCAAATTTAAGCAAATTTAAAATGAATAAATAATTCAAACAAAAAATGCACAAATACGAAAGCAATAAGTAAAAGAGAAAAGAGTGTACAAACAATGTAATTGTGGATATTCGATCCAAAACAATGATCAACGTCCTCTGTTACCAAGCTCTCCATCACGATAAATGTCTTTTCGCTATATTTGAATAATTTGTGGTGCAATTCAAACCCTTACAATGCTTTCAATGACTTACAAACAAAGAACACTGATCCTTATACACTGTTGAGTTTTACAAGACCCTAATATGACCTACAAATTTAAAGAGAATTGATTTTACAATTTGAAACTTATTTCTTAATAAATGATATGATAAAATCAAGTACAAAAAGAGAAATAGGCTAACCCTTTAATGAATAACAATGAATGAATGTCAAGTGTTAGATGAGAAAATTTTTGATGAGAAGAATAATTTTCAAAAGTTGATTCAATCAAAAGTTTTTCAAAGTAAATGATTTGATAAAAATAGATAAGATATGTAATTAATATAATTTAGTTTAAGAATGTCTCACTTAAATGCTCTTAAAGTATTATCATGAATGTAAGTCAAAAGATTTAAAACAACAAAATTTCTGACAAATCAAACAATCCATCCAGACATCTGCATCTTAAATCAGACAATCAAACTAGCCGTTGTGCGTTATAAATCAGAACGGTTAAAAAAAAATCGTTGGGCGAGTCGGACGTCCGCTCGAACTTTTTCCCACTATTTTTCCTTTTTTATTATTTTGAAAAATGTAAGTTTTTTAGAGACATTTTCACTTTATTTTGCAAGATAACTAACATTTTAAAAGTTTAAATATCAAGTTGAAATACTTATCTTTTGAAAAATAATTTTTATGTAAGCGTTTTTATAAAGTAATTTTTTTCTGTGCAAAAAAAAATTCTTCATTAAGCTTTTAATGTTTTATTGTTAAGAATTAAAATATTTTACCTTCACATATGAATTCGAAACATCTAAATTTAATATCTTCAATGTTAGACTATTGAAGTTACTTGTCTTCGAGTTATTTGACGTGAATGCTCGGATACCATCTCGATTTTTATCGATCGTCCAATGCGAGTCTTTTGGTAGTGATCTTTTTATCATCAATTGATCAACTTTGCAACTATGGCTATGGAGACTCGAATTAAATTGTTAGAAATAAAAACAATTTGTTTGTTATAATCAAAACATGAAGTCAACCATGGATCAACAATTTCTCCATTTTTTATTATGACAAACAAAGATGATTTGCAACAAATTGATAAGGGACGAAAAACTTTAGATACCACATATGATTCGTACGTACCCCCTATCTTTTATACATATATTCCCCCATATCTTATGCAAGTCGAGCATATCACATATATCATATTTGTTAAACATTGTTAAACATATATGCATATCATCTTATATGTCTTTCCCTTTTGGCATAAGCAAAAAGTATGAAAGACAAGTCATTCATAGATCAAAAATGACAATCATCGTCACAAATAATAGGAAGTAAATGTCACCCAACCGATACAAGATATTCAAAAACATAAAAACAGATCTATCCATAAAAGAAGCTAGATGAAGCTAGAGTGTATCCAAGACATAGATGTAAAATGCAAACCAAAGCTATGGTTTCGGAGGAAAATGAGCATGGAAGGCATTTTGCTAAGCCTGCATCACTGTCTGTTGAGCTTGAATTGCATCTTGTTAGGCTTGTATGACAGCCTGTTGAACTTACAATTGGTGAAACATTTCGCCGATGCCGTCAACGGAGGATGTAAGTGAATCAATGCTTTCGTTGAGGAGATTACAGTGATTCTCGATAATTGTGAAACCATCGGTTGAAGAAGGTGGAACACTAGAAATCGAAATGTCTTGAGGAGGATTTGGAAATTGTGGCACATCATCGGCATCATCATCATCGAAGGGTAGAGTGGAAGGACCCGAGGTGGGATCAAACCCTTTTGTGTGAGCTACCCATTGACTATGTTCTTTTACTACTTTCATGCATTAAATGTTTGAATATTAATTGTTCGGTACGGTGAAGTTTAATAAAGGTTTCATCATTTAAAAGAAGGGTAATTAGCATATAACGTCCACACCTTTCATTTTTGAACATTTTCTCCTTTATTTTCACATTTCATTGCGCAAAAGGTCATTTTCACATATTTTCTCAATTAAAATTATGAAATGACGAATATACCATTATCTTTAAATAAAAGAAAAAAAATTGCAATCACAGTCCCAATTTTTTTTTTTAAAAAAATAAATTATTAAATGGGTAATTAGTACATAATTGTCCATATATTTCACCGTTATTGCAAAAAAGTCCATACCTTTTATTTTCTTGATATTTTCCCCATTTATTACGTATTTGATTGTGCAAACCTTCATTTCCATCCATTTTCATCCAATTTTTCAATAAGAAACTGTGAAATAATGAATATACCCTCCTATTTAAATAAAAATATATTTTTTAATTTCTAATTCGTTAATAATTTATTTGGGACTCGTTTGCACTTTCAAATTTTTATATAAATTTAATTGGGACTCGTTTGCACTTTTTTTAAAAAAAATTAATTTTTTAAATAATTTATTGGGGACTTGTTTTCACTTTTTTTTAAAAAAAATTGGACTATGGTTACAATTAATTCTTTAGCTTTTTATTTAAATAGGAGGGCATATTCATTATTTCACAGCTTTTTATGAAAAATTAGATGAAAATTGATAAAAATGATTATTTGCGCAATTAAACGTGTAATTAATGATGAAAATGCCAAAAAATAAAATGTATGGACGTTTTTTTTTTTTGCAATAATAGTGAAATGTATGAACATTATGTTCTAATTACCCTTTGAAAATTATTTGAGACTCATTTGCGCTTTTCAAAAAAATTGGGACTATAATTACAATTATTTTTTTCTTTTTCCTTTTATTTTATTTAAAGAGAAAGATATATTTGTCATTTTATAATTTTTAATTGAGCAAAATGGATGAAAAGAACATTTTGCTCAATAAAATGTGGAAATAATTGTGAAAATGCCAAAAATGAAAGGTAATGACGTTTTCCCTGATAAGAGTGAAGGGTGAGGACGTTATGTGCTAATTACCCTTTACAAGAATGTCAAAATGTTTAAATGTTTTTGTAAAAAGCATGCCAAAGGGTAGAGCTTTAACATGACTAATGGAATGGACAAGCTTCGCGAGACCTAGTGCAATGGTTGGAAAGATTCATGACCTAGTGGATGAGAGCTTTGTTAGTGGTAATGCGGGTATTTTTAAGTGAACAAGAAATCTCATCCGAACAAGGATTCATGACCATGTTTTTGTAAAATTATTTAATGAGACGTGGATATTCATGTTTTTCTAACGTAGCGATTGACCCAAACCATAATTTCAAAATATTCCTCTATGTGAAATATGGGTACTTCAATAGTAAAATTAGCAAAATCAACATTTCTACCTATTAAAATCGGAAATTTTTCAAAAGGGCTGGTCGGCACCTTAAGATTCATGTCACATTTTTCATAAGAAAAGGGTGGAGGAGATATTCTCATGGTGCTTTTAAGCCATTTTCCACTCTTTTAGACTCCGACATAGCAATAAAATCGAAGAAGTAGAGGAGAAATGAAGAAGAAAAAAATGAGACTAAGATTTCGAATTTTGGGGGATTTTGATTTTTTGAAGAATGTAAAGTGTAGAAATATTGTGGGTTTTGAATTTGAGAAGTAATTGACGGTTTGGAATAAAGAAATGAAGGATGTAGAAAGGATTTGGGGAAAGAAACATGAGAGTGGTTAGAAAATGAGAGAGAGAGAGAGAGAGAGAGAGAGAGAGTGTGTGTGTGTGTGTGACTGCTACGCATTTTAAAAGTCTGGAATCTCGTCGATCTGGACATCCGGGTTGGCAGAGCTAGATATGCCTGTGTTTTTCTTTCAATCCGAACATTGTTTTTGAGCATTTGATTGGTCGGTCAGGTTTCTCCTCCTCTTTTATTTTTTTAACATAACATGCTAAATCAAATAACACCACATATAAACATATATGAACAAATAGTATGAATTCAACTTAGTTATGCACTTTGAATTCATCAACAATGCCTAAACCTCTTCGAATATTGGGATAATCGATCAAGTGCTAAAGGTTTAGTGAAGATGTTGACTAATTGATTTTTCTGTTCATAAATTCTAGTACAATATCTCATTTTAGTGCATGATCTCTTAGAAAGTGATGTCCAATCTCAATAAACTTTGTTCGAGAGTGAAAAATGGAGTTTTTTTGACAAGTTTTATGATACTAGTGTTATCACACATGATAGATAAACGATCAAATGACAAATGATAATCACTAAGAGTTTGTTACATCTATAACACTTGTTCACAACAACAAGCGACCGAGATATATTCAGCTTCCGCAGTAGCCAATGCAATGTAATTTTGTTTCTTACTAAACCATGACATAAGTGCAAAGTCTAGAAAATGATATGTTTCGCTAGTGCTTTTACGATCAATTATGTAATCGACCTAATTGACATCTGAATAACTAAGTAGATCAATGTGAGTTCCCTTTAGATACCAAAGCTCTAAGGTATTTGTGCCACTAAGATATCTAAAAATTCTTTTTACGGTAATAAGGTGTGATTTTTTAGGATTTGATTGAAATCTAGCACATAAACGCACACTAAACATAATATCGGGTCAACTAGTAGTTAAGCAAAGAAGGGATCCGATCATACATCGATATTTTGTTACATCAACAGAAGTACCTTGATCATCATTTCCAATTTTATAGATGTACTCATAGGTGTGTTCATTGACTTCAAGTCATCAATTTCAAACATCTTGAGAATGTCCAAAATATACTTATTTTGATTGATGAATATCCCATCACTAGTTTGCTTAATTTGAAGACCAGTGAAGAATTTAAGTTCTCCCATCAAGCTCATTTCGTACTCCATACTTGTACACTTTGAAATTTTTTTACGAAAACATATATTAGTTGCACCAAAGATAATATCATCAACATAAATTTGAATAACAATCATATCATTCTTTTGAGTTTTGACGAAAAAATAGTATCTATTTTTCCTATTCAAAAACCATTTGAAAGTAGAAATTTGCTCAATCTTTCATACCAAACTCTAGGAGCTTAGGAGTTTTGACGAAAGAATAGTATCTATTTTTCCTATTCAAAAACCATTTGAAAGTAGAAATTTGCTCAATCTTTCATACCAAGCTCTAGGAGCTTGTTTTAAACCGTTAAAAGCATTTTCAAAATTTAAAAATATAGTCCGAATATATGTGATCTTTAAAATTAGGGGGTTGTTCGACAAAGATTTCTTTTTGAATAAAGACATTTAGAAATGCCCTTTTGACATCAATTTGATAAAGAGTGAATCCTTTATGACAAGTAAATGCAAGAACCATGCGATTAGATTCTAATCTTACAACTAGTGCAAATGTTTCCTCAAAATCGATACCTTCTTTTTAACTNCAAGAACCATGCGATTAGATTCTAATCTTACAACTAGTGCAAATGTTTCCTCAAAATCGATACCTTCTTTTTAACTACAACGTTGAGCCACTAACATAGCCTTGTAACATGCAATTATCCCATTTTCATCTCGTTTATTCTAAAAATTCATTTTATGCTCAGGACAGTTAGATCATTTGCTTTAGCGACTAAATTTTAAACATGATTTCTTTCAAATTGATTTAGTTTTTCTTGCATAGTTAGAATCCAAAATTCATCAAATTTGGCTTCCTTGAAATTTTTTTGTTCAATTTGAAAAATGAAAGCACGACTATTTATATGATTTCTAGTAGAAGCTCTAGTAGTAATATTTTTAAAGGATCGCCAATAATTATTTTTTTAGGATGAGAAGGAACAAACCTTCATTCTTTTGGTAGAGAATGATCATTTTGTACTTTGGTAGATTCTACTTCACTTTGTTGACCGTTTGCTTCCTCATTGTTTGTGTTCATCTTTTGAATCTTTCTTCTTCTTTTTTTGTCTTGAATAATCATTTGTTCGAAAGTAATTCCCAGGCCTGCATCATTAGCCATACCTTTTTCATGATCAAGAGGGCTAGTTTCACTGAAAATGGCATGCATTGATTCTTCAACGATAAGAGTTGTTTTGTTAAAGACTCTATAAGTTTTTTTAGTCGATGAATATTTTAAAAAGATTTCAATATCGAATTTTGAATCAAAAATTTTCAATTTTTCTTTTGTATTCAAAATAAAGTATTCGCAACCAGAATTTTTGAAATAACTAATATTTGGAATTCTATTTTTTCAAAACTCATATGGGGTTTTAGTTTTTTTTTGTCTAACTAAAATCTATTTACAATATAACAAGCGGTGTTGATGGCTTCGGCCTAAAATTATTTATTTGCGTTCAAGATAAAGCATTTGCACCCAAAGACTTAGAAATAACCAAAATTGGGAATTCTATTTTTTCAAAGTTCATCTGGGGTTTTGGTTTTCTTTCGACTAATTAAAACTCTATTAACAATATAGCAAGCGATGTTAACTGTTTCGACCTAAAAATATTTTGGCATGTTATTTTCATTTAGTATGGTCCTAACCATTTATTACAATATGCGATTCTTCATTTCTATTACACTATTTTGTGGAGGAATTTTAGGATTTGAGAAATTATGTTCATATCCATTTTTATTACAAAAATTATCAAAAGCAGTATTATCAAATTTATCACCATGATCACTCCTAATAGTTGTAATGGACTAATGGAGTATCCTTTTTCATTTTGAATCTTTTTACAAAAATGTTTGAATGCATTCAAAGTTTCATCTTTAAGATTTAAGAATAGAACCCAAGTAAATCTAGAAAAGTCATCGACAATGACGATAGCATAATGTTTTCCACCCAAACTAGCGATTCTAGAAGGTTCAAAATGATCTATGTGGAGTAGTTGAAGTGGTTTTGTAGTCGAAAAATATAATTTAGGTTTTAAGGAACTTTTCACTTCTTTACCAAATTGACAAGCATCACAAATTTAATCTTTATCAAACTTTAAATTTGTCAAATCTTTGACATTGTAATATTTGGAGATTTTTTTAGAGAAGGTCTATGATAACCTGACCTAATTTCCTATGCTACAACCAAGTATCCTCCATTAAGCTTGGTAAAGGTTTTTCATCACTTTAAAATTCAATATTTATGATAGAAACATTTTTGTTTCGGCTACCTATAAACATCACCTTTTTTTTCATGTAACATCCTTAATAAGACATTTAAAAGAACTGAGTTTAATATGGTAACATTTATCATATAATTGACTAATACTAATCAAATTATGTTTGAGGTTATTTATCAATAAAACATTTTCAATTGAAGGAGAAGAATGATTACCAATGTTTCTAATTCCAATAATTTTTTCTTTTGTATTATCTTTGAATGTGACATGATCTCCATCATTCTTTTTGAAATTTGATAGTAACATCTTTGATCATGTGTTTTGAGTATCCACTATCCAAGAACCTTTTGCTATTCATCTTCTTGGTACCTACAAAAATTAATTTAATTTTTGATCTTTGGTAGTTAATTTTAGTGGATTCTCGAATCTACTTGTTCTTACTTTCAAAGTATATCCTCTTTTTTATTAGACAATTATAAACAATATATCAATCTTTGTTTCAAAAACTATGTATAGTTTTTGAAGGACGGGTGTTTAAAGTTTTAACAAATAAATTTTTGAAAGATTTTTGTTTCAAGAATGGTTTATATCAAACTCCACATTGATCAAAAACACACTTTTGATCACCAAGTATTAAATTAAAATTCTTCTTACCTTGACTAAATTTACAAATAATCTTAGTTAAGTCTTCAACTTTTTCTTTGAAAGAAGAATTCTTTTAATCAATAAATCATAATCAATATTTTCATTTTGAGTTTCGAAAATTTTCTTCATTTCATTTTTCAACAAGTAGTGTTTCTTCTTAAGAATATAGTGATTTAGAGCAAGCTTTTCAAATTCCTCAAGGATTTCATCATAGGAAGTAAATAAATCATCATATGAATATTTTTCAATAGAGTTTACCTCATCTTCAATTGCCATGAAGTACATATTTGTAATTTCTTCATGACTCTCATTTTCATCGCGATCATCATGGTCACTTTCATCTCATATTGCTTGGAATGCTGTTTCTTGATATTCTTTTTCTCGTTTGGGCACTTAGTTCTTTTGTGACCGGGTTTATCACAATCATAGCAAATGATTTTCTTACTTCTTTCTTCACTATTTTCTTCTTTCTTTTGGAATCTCTAGTTATTTCGAAAACCTCTTCATTTTTTGACAAGAAGGACTAGATTATCGAGCTCTTTATCACTCATATTTTTACTTGTAGTTCCTTCTTCAGATGTCGATGTAAGAGCAATTTGGCACTTATGAGGCTCCTTAGATTCCTCTTTGCTTTCCTTATTTTCTCATTGGTTTCGGCATTGTTGTCTCATACGTCATCAACGTTCCATAAAATTCTTCAATGGATATGACTTGATATCTTTGGTATTCTCTATCAACATCCTTAGTGAGCTTCAATCTTTTGTTAACGATCCAAGTATTTTACTTACAAATTCACCATTAATAAATTTGCAATCAAAGCTTTTGAGACCATTAACAATATCGGTGAAGTGAATAATCAGGTCAACAATGGTTCATCTTGTTTCGTGAAGAAGTTTTCAAATGTGAAAATCTTTAACCAAGAGATTAATTTCGGTTTCCTTTACTTTACTAGTGCTAATATAAGTAACTTCTAATGCTTGCCAAATATCATATGTGGAATCACACGTGCAAATGCAATTAAATTCTAAATTCATTCATAGAACACAATAAAATAGATTTTTGGCTCTAGTATTCAAGGAATTTTTTTTTTTTTTGTTTTTATCATCTTCGTCATACTCCTCTCTAGGTTTTGGAATGGTTTGCTTGGGTTTGTCATCAACTTTAATAATCTTGGTAGGTGCATAAGGAACATATTCAATAACTTCCCACATATTATAATATATTGATTGAATAAGGATCATATTCAATAAATCATAATCCTAATTTTCTAATAATTATAATGTATCGAAGAAAGGAGGACGATTTGAAGAATGCCTCTCAAGATTTTGAAGAATGTGGCTAGCCATTACTCAAGACAGTGAAATCTTTAAGAATGATCACATTTCTTTAACACCAATTGATAACCAAAGAATAACTAAACAAGATAAGGTGAATTGGTTATTAAATTTTTTTCAAAAAATTATTTCAAGTTTAAGCAAATTTAAAATTAATGAGTCAATCAAACAAAAAATGCACAAATACAAAAGCAATAAGTAAAAGAGAAGAGAGTGTGCAAACGATATAATTGTGGAGGTTCAATCCAAAACAATGATCTACGTCCTCTGTTATCAAACTCTCCGTCACTATTGACCTTTTTACAATATTTGATTGACTTGTGGTGCATTCAAAACAATTAGAATGCTTCCGTTGATTTAAAAATAAAGAGCATCGATTATTATATAATATTGAGTTTTACAGGACCTTAATATAACCTACAAATCTAAAGATAATTGATTTTACAATTTGAAACTTCTATCTTAATAAATGATATGATCAAACTAAGTACAAAGAAAAAATAGGCTAACACTTTAATGAATAACAATGAATAAAACTCAAGTGTTATGTGAGAAAAACTTTAATGAGAAGAATGTTTTTCAAAAGTTGATTCAATAAAAAAATTTCAAAATAAATGATTTGATAAAGATACATAAGATGTGTAATCAATATAATTTAGCTAACAAATGTCTTACTTAAATGTTCTCAAAAGTGTTATAATGAATGCAAAGTGAAAAAGTATTTATATCAGTCAAAACGCCAACATTTTTTACGAGCTGGACAATCCAATAGACATCTGCATCCTGAGTTGGATAACAAAACTAGCTGTTGTGCATCAGAAATCAAAACGGTTTAAAAAATGACCGTTGGGCTAACCGGACGTCCGCTTGAATTTATCAAGGTAAATAACACTATAAAAGTTTAAATATCAAGTTGAAATACTTACCTTTTGAAAATAATTTTTGTGTAAGCATTTTTATGATATAATTTTTTTCTGGTGCATAAATAAAATTCATTCATTAAGCTTTCAATGATTCATTGCTAAAATTAAATCATTTTACCTTTACATATGAATCCGAAATATCTAAATATAATATCTTCGATGTTAGATTATTGAAGTTCTTTGTCTTTGAGTGATTTGACGTGAATGTCCGGCTTCCATTTCAATTGTTATTGATCGTCAAAAGCAAGTCTTTTGGTAGTGATATTTTTGTCTCCAATTAATCAACTTTGTAACTATAACTATGAAGATTCGAATTCAATTGTTAAAATTTGTTTGTTATAATCAAAACGTGAATAATAGGTGATCATTATGTGTTTGTTACAATGATTAATTTAGCCCTGACAACCATGCTTCTCGAAAAACACAGTTTTGAATTCGAATAGATTTTTCCTCTTTTAGTCAACAAATTAAAATAATATATTTAATGAGATGAGTTTAGATCTAATTAATAATTCACAATGTCGAAAAAATTAATTGATTTGAAATACGTAGAGCACATGAATATTTTGAAGTGCCAATAAAAATTTTAGTGATTTCCAAAATTTGAGCATATTCAAGACCCTCTTTATAAAGAGTATTTTATGCATAATAGAGAAAAAAATTTAAATTTAAAGAGTAATTTTGTAATTCACTCCAACAATGATCTCTATTATGATTCTTTATTTTTTTTCTACGCACATTTATTGATTTCTCCTAATCTCTTATTTAACATAATTTTTATATGTTAATGGCCAATAAGTTCAAATTTGATTTGAATAATTTAAATTGTAGAGTATTGAAATTTGTGTTATAAATTGAAGAGAAAAAAATAACAAAAGAAAAAAATCAATAGACTTGTGTGTATTTTATTGAGAATCAAAGTCCTATAAGGAAGAATTAAGAATACAATGGTAATTACTATGGCTATAGAGGTATTAATTGTAATTCACGAATAAATTTACTATCTACAACACTCCTCCTTAAATGATACATTACAAAATATATGTCGCGTTAAAATCTTGTCAAGAAAATCCAATAGGATAAAACTTGAGTTAAGGAAAAAGAGTATAGTTGCTCCTCTGAGTTCAATTTTTGTATCAATTCATCCTCGTCTTGTACATTATTGTCTTCGAATAACATCGTCTTCATACAAAATATTTATCAATATTTAATTGCTGTAGTAACATGATGATTTGAAAAAAAAAAAAACTCTGTTGATCTTTTCGGGAGTCTCATATATATAAGAGTTTTATTTTAAAGCCAAAAGTCTTGTAGACATTTATTACACAAATAATATTCCTTATTAAAATCTTATTAGGAAAAGTCTTGTGAAAAAAAATCCTAGTAAACGAAAAAGAGTACATTATTTATTCGAGCACACTACAACAGTTGCCTCATTAACAATCTTGTCAGAAAAATCCAATGTGATAAAACCCTAATCAAGGGAAAAAGAATGCAACGCGTATTTACTCCCCTTCGTGATAATATCATTTGAATTATATGTTTCAGGCATACTAAATCTTTGGGTAATTAGCACATAACGTCATTACATTTCACCATTAATGTGGAAAGCGTCATTACCTTTTATTTTTTGATATTTTCACCCTTTACTGCGTAAAATGTCATTTTCATCCATTTTCTTAATTACAAGCCGTGAATTGACTAATCTACTTCTTTATTTAAATAAAAGAAAAAGAAAGAATTAATTGCAATCGTAGTCCCAATATATTTTTAAAAAGTGTAAATGAGTCCCAACGAATTAGAAAAAGGGTAATTAACACATAATGTCCATATCTTTCACTATTATTGTGAAAACGTCACTACCTTTCATTTTTTGACATTTTCACTCTTAATTAAATATTTGATTGCCCAGACCATCATCTATATCCATTTTCATCCAATATTTCAATAAAAGTTGTAAAATGACGAATATACCCATTTATTTAAGTATAAAAAAATAAAAAAAATTAAAGAACTAACCACAACAATTGCCCTAAAGAATTTTAAAAAGTGCAAACAAGTCTCAAATATATTATAAAAAAAATTGAAATTAAAATTTTCTTAAAAAAAGTGTAAAATAAGTTATTAGATATTAAAAATTTAAAAAATATTTATTATAGTGTAAATGAGTTCCAAATAAATTATTAAAAAATTAGAAATTTAAAAAATTATTTTTCTTTAATCCCTTTTTTTTTCAATAGAAGTGTATATTCGTCATTTCACAACTTTTATTGGGAAATTGGATGACAATAAATAGAAATGATGGTTTTCAATATTAAATGTGTAAGAAAATATAAAAAAAAATGGACGTTTTCACAATAATAGCGAAAGATATGGACATTATGTGATAATTATCCTTCTAATAGTTTATTTGAAACTCATTTGCATATTTTTAAAAAATGTGGGACTGTGGTTGTAATTAGTTCTTTTTCTTTATTTTTATTTTATTTAAATAAAAGAGTATATTCGTCATTTCACAAAATTTAATTTAGAAAATGGATGAAAATAACTTTTTGCGCAATAAAATGTGAAAATAAATATGAAAATGCCAAAAATGAAAGATATTGACGTTTTTCACAATAATAATGAAAGGTAATGATGTTATGTATTAATTAATAGCTATGCAAGATGAGTTGGCTATGATCAAATTTATTATATGTATGTAAAATTTCATGCATCGTTAGACTAATTAAATAGAAAAAAATGATTACATCAACCACGTGATAATTTGTCTATTTACACAAGTTTTCGCAAAATTCACTATGTAAAGATTCATATATTTCATATTACGACTTTAATTTTTATATTTTCATTTCGCATTAGTATACACCTTTAGGTGTTCGAACTATAAATTCAAAGAAATTTAGGCTTCTCTAGTAAATTCAATATTGCTAAAATTGTGGTCATTTATTTGGTCAATCATTTCCTCGATTGATATGCTTTGTGATGAGTGTGGTTCGCTCATTGTTTTATTGCCTCTTAAACTTGTTATTTTGATTATATTTAGGAATTTTTAGGAGTTTTAATGTGCATTTCACTATTGTTTCATATGGATGAATTGGTCTGAATGGTATAAAACTTGGAGAAAATAATGATGTTAGCATGAATTAAGAAAAAGTTGATGTTGATTTGATGAAACTTGATCATTGGAGGCTAAGTTGAAAGAACGAGAAAGAACGAAGTGAATAACGACGAAAACGGTTAAATTCAAAGTTTGAGGACTCAATTGTAACTTTTCCCTAGTTGATTCGGACCACAAAATGATAATTGAAGATTGCTAAAAGCCATTTAGATGCAATTACAAGTAAAAAATGAGTGAAATATGACCAAAATATTTTCACAAATCAATTCTCAACCGTACAAATATGTTCTAGATTTTTAGTTGGAAATTGAGACCAATTTTTGACATAGTAAACATTCGAATTGGAAAGAGTTACCTGAAGTAAAGTTGTATCCATTTGAATTATCTTTCTAGTACACTTTGAATCACCTTAATCGGATGTCGAGATAAAAATTCATGATAAAAATACTGAAAGATGCCCAGTGCTGAATTTTTACCTGAAAGTGGGTGACACTTTTGCTAAATCTCAACAGCATCGCAGTACCGCAGTGCTACGCTTGTGGTGCAGAGGTGCCGCGTGGCAAGAAAAAAAGAGTTTTGAATATTTTGGTCTCTTTTTAAATCACAATTCAACCCTAACTTTTCCAAAACTTCATAATGATATAAAAACATTCCTAAAGATCACTTTTCAACTACAATTTATCGAGTCAAGAGCAACAATTGAAGGGGACAAGATTCAGAAAATCAAGAAGGAAGCAAAGGGAACTTATCGTAGAAGATTGATTCAACCATCCAAATTTTTTTTTTATCTTTATTCTCTTCATGTTATTCTTTATGAGTCATTTAGAATTCATGTCTCATATCATGAACTAATAAATCTTCTAGGGTATGACTAGCCAAAACTTGAGAATATGATTTTATTTTATTTTAGTTTTTTCTATGAAATTTTATTTTTCTTTTATTTGTATTATTAATTTAATGTTTTCAATTAATTGGTCACTAATTGAATAATTAGATACTAGTCAATTCCGGCGCTAGAAAGAGGGAATTTTGGAGATATCATAACAATAAAACAACTTAGATTGTATGGGTTTTGAGAGAAAGTGTAGAATCTATGAAACTTGTATCATTTAAGAACCATGATCTTGATAAATCTTGATTTTAATATAGTATAGATATATTAGAATTAATTTTTACCCGATACTCGAGAGATGGGGTATAATTACATTAGGATTCTTGATTATAAACATAGAAAATTGATTAGAGATAACTATATTTTTTAAAATCATATTTGATAGTTAGGTGAAATTATAACCCCTAGACTTTCTCCCATTGATAAATTCTTAGAACTTGTATTTATTCATTGAATTCAATACAGTCATCCATAGTTTAAATAAAACATTGATTCAAAAATTCATTCATCTAAATAAAATAAAGAGTACATAATTATAATACTTAGTATAAAATCAAATTTAAGTCCATATGGGTTCGACACTCTAACTCCATTCATCTATTACAAAATTTGATACCGTTCACTTACGGTATAATTACATTATATAGAACGCGTAACACTAATAAATTTATTTCGATATCCTCGCTATTCATAATGGAAGGCAGTACATTAAGTACAAAATTATTGTCAACAACTTTTTTCTTTTTTATTCTCTTTTTTTTTGTATAACAACATAACTTATAGATATATTTTAATTTTCAACATATCAGATACATGAACCTCTTCCGGCATTTTATAATTTTTTATGTCTAAATACTCTTCAAGGGTATATACCTCCTCAATGAGACCAATTTTGCTAATTGTTCCATTTTCGTTTGAAAATTTTTATATTAGAATCAAATATTATCACGTTTCAAGCATGTCATAAATTTATCAAACTAATATTAACTAATATTAACTAATTATCCTCCAAAACGTGAATTTGGGTTGGAGCATTTAAAACTGGTGTTTGAGATATTGTTAATTTCTTTCGTCAATAAATGTATCTAAATAAATTATCTTTCGTACATCTAGTTTGAATCATCTTTTACAAGGATCTAGATAATACAATGATGTATTTATACATTATTTTCAAATTCTTAATTCCTTCCCTTAATACTGAGAAAATTGTTCAATCAGCAAATTGCGTTATAAAATATCACTCGTTTGAGATATATGTTCAACTACTCATTTATTTTCAGCATGCTTTACTTTCCTTCACAATGCATTATGGTGGATCAATTTTACATCTACTGCACTATCAAATAATTTGGTGAAAAAAATTAGGCTATGACCATAAGTTCAGTTATAATAGGGAGAATTATGAAATTAGCATGATGCATAATATTATTCCGTAAACAGAAATGAGAAGTACTTTGTTCACAATAGTTATGATTAAGAAATTGATCGGAAGTGTTTAATAAGCAATAGTGTTAAACCATTTATTGATATCCAAACCTACGTATATCAAAAGTCTGAGACTTAGACTCACTAGCATTGACAAGATCCACTATCTTGATTATATAATTTGAAAATTATGCTTATAATTTCAAATTTGAGTAGTAATTTTGCAAACTTTAGGATGCGAACACCTGCATTCGTCTAGTAGTAATGTCAAATCTATTAAATACAAATAATATCTAGATGGTCAACATGGAATTGTTGGGGCCCCATATTTCGCCCTAAATTTTTTTAGAAATATAGGAAATTCAGTCCCTAATTAGATAATGATGGTTAATGATCAACAACAGAGATCAACAACAGAGAGAACAAATATTATATATGAATTCATTAGATCGAATAATTTTTTAGTTCTTCGTTGAATGTCCATTTGAATTCTCAATTTCACATCATTATTGATCAAGTGATGCCTCAACTGGTCATGCCAAAGTATAAAATTTTTTTGGATCAACGAACTTCGATTTCGTGATAATGTGTGACCCGTCTCAATATGATATCCATTGCAACGAATATCTTAAAATTAAACAAATTTCTTCTGAATTTTTTAAAATAAAGTACATTGTTAATATATAAATTTGTATTATTTAATAAAATAATACAAGTTCTTCTAAATAATTGCATTAATATAATTGCTATCATTTTTGTCTTTCTCCTTTAGGGAGTTGTGACAAGTTTAATTACATAGTCGATATACATTATATACTAAAAATGATTGAAAAAATACTCTATTTTCATTTTTTTAACAGAAAAAGTCAAAGATTTTCTATCGATACAACACAAATTAACAATGAACTATTTAACGACATCCATATAATATTTTTGAAATATCTACAAAGAATTAACTCTAATTGACAATTGATATTAAAATCAGTGATATCAAATAGTTCAAAAGAATTTAGATATTTAAATGAATCACATCTAAATTTAACAATTAAATTTAAAATTTCATTTTGAGCAAAATTCAATAATGCAAATAACATGTCTTTAGTATTCAAAGTAAATAATTTAGATTCAAAACTTTGGCTTTAAATTTCTCTTACAAATCGTGAATCAAAAAAATATGAATCTATCAATGTAAACTTTTAAAGTATTATAAATCATGATGACATCTATGTATCTATATAATAAATGAAATTGATAGGAATTAATATGGGCTCAAAAAGTTACCGTAACACGCATTTAACACTACAAATTTAGTAGGAAGAACGTACGCTTCCTTTGATCTTAAGTCGTGACCATCAATTTTTAGTTTTTCTTTTCCAAAAAAAATTATAGCGATGATTCCAAATATGTAATTATTTTATTTTTTATAAATGCACTCAAAAGAACATTAAGTAACTCATCTATGCAATTCTCACCAAGTATAATATTTGAAAAATAATAGCAATCAATACATGATAGAATTTGCATATAATCAAAGCTTATTTTGTTCCCCTTAAGGCTAGGAGCTGACAATTTGCAATTACTCCTATTTAAAATGATTAAAAACATTAATTTAAGAAAGAGAGTTGAAAAAATATTTGTGTATAAGATACCAAAAAAAAAAAACTTACTTTTCAACTTAAGATATTTATCGAGATTTGTACTACTTTGAGAGTACAAAATGATATTATTCGAGAATTAAAACTTATAAATTTGTGCTATTGAGAAGCAATAATATAATATTTTTCAACATATTTTAATGTCATAATTTGTGCTTTTTCACGACCAACAAAAATTATTCATTTTGAAATAATGAAAAAAATAATATAATATTCTTTTAAAATATTGATTCTAAGTTTATACTCTTCCAAGAGTAATATATAATAATTCCATAGAACTATATAAATTTGTAATTATTTAACAAGAACCATATAATATTCTTGAAGAATGTTAATAAATATATAGAATTTTGCTTCTTCCATATTAACACAATTCTGCAATATTCTTCTAAAATATTTAACTATTAGAATCGTGTTTCATTCTATAATAACAATTGATTATTTTTTTACTATACTAATTTAATATAAAAATATACTTTTTTTGGAGCAATATGTCAATATTATTCTGAAATAATGAAATTATAATGCCACGCTCTTATGAGCATGTAATATTTTTCTAAATATGTATTACTTTGAGAGAATGTTATGTATTGTTATTGTTTCTTCAAAAACAATTTGTCAATATTCTTCTGGAGCAATAACACATTTTATTTAAAATATAAAATATATAAAGATTTACTCTTCAAGAGCAAAAACATAATTTATGTTAATTTTATAATATTACGCTCTTCTAGAAGACGCAAGTGATATTTTAGTGTAATATTAATATTTAAAGAGTTGTGCTTCTTCAGGAGCAATAAAATAGTACAAATATAATATTCATTTTCAAGCAGTATTACAATATTCTTCTAGTATATTGATTCTAGAATATTGATTTAGATTGTTTCCTTTTTAAGAATAATATACAATATTCTTCCGGAAAATTGTACTAAAATATTGAATAAAAATATATATTCAAGCAAATATTTATCTATCTTAAATTGGTATAGTCGAATCAATATAACCAGAGCGAATAATTGTATCGCTTTGTTATGCAATTAAAAGTTAAAAGAATACTAACATTTTTTTAGAAGAGTAAAAGAGTTTCTTTGTAAACTCTATTGACTAGAACTTCTTAATTTTCTTTGATTGAAGGAAAAAAATTTCTACTTTAATTGACCAGATATATGAGAGTAGAAAGAAAAATAAATTTCGATAATTTAATTGGTTAGAACTTCGTGCTCATAACATGTTATAAACTAGAAAGCAAAAGAGAACAAAATATAGAAGTAAATAGATTGTGTGTATTTTATTGAGAACCAAAACCTCATATTTATAAGGAAGAATTAAGAATACAATTGTAATAATTACTAAGGCTGCAAATGTATAATTATCATTCACTAATAAACTTACTATTTACAATATTTGTAACTTATTAAACGTAATCATTGTTGATTGAAAAAAGAGAGTGAGTTTGACTCTCCAAATTTGGAGAGTCAAATCATCTCTTTATTTTAAAAACTTGGAATATAGTCTATTGGAGTTTATTTTTAAACGTTGACTCTTTAAAATATAGAGTATTTTATGTTTAGAGTCTCTTGAAGATACTCTAAAAGTAAACCTTTAAGATTATGCTACAAGAAACTATTCAAATTAACATTTTAGAGTATTTTCAAGAGATTTTTTAAAAATAAAATGATCTCTATTTAAAGAGTCATTCCTTAAAAATATGCTCGAAGATACTCTTCAAATAATTATTTCTAAATATAAAATGTTTTTTATTTTAAAGAGTTAAGAGAATTTTCAAGATACTCTATTTTTAAATAGCATATTTTACAATTTAGAGAGTATTTATAAATGTAGAAAAGAAAAAAAAATTATGTACTCCTACATGTTCTTTATCTTTTATTTTTATTAAGTTTCCTCTAAATTATTATATTATTTTTTTACATTGAAAATTGATATATTTTGAATGCATTTAGTTATAGAGTAGGTTCAAACCCACTCTCTATTTTAAAATATTAATTTAAAAAGTCTCTTAGAATTTAATTTTAAAGACTAACTCTTTAAAATATAGAATATTTTATATTTAAAGATTCTCTTGAAAATGCAAGAATTCTTATGCATTATAGAAAGCATCAATAAACTTAGAGAGTTAAAAATTTTATGCACTCCAATAATACTTTCTATTATGACTTTTCATTTTACTTTTCTCAAGGAATATTTATTGATTTCTTCTCATATTTTATTTAATATAATTTTTTATACGTTAATTTAATTTTTTGTTTGAGCCTCATTTTTCAAAAATAATTTTTCTTTTTTCAAATTCATTTTCAATCTAACTCTAAATAAGATAATTTTATATGTAAATCTACATTTTTTTTCCCTACTTTTAATCTATACATTCTAAAAAAATCATTATTACAAAATTTATGATCCCCAAAAATATGGCTTAAATAAGGGCAAAATGTGTTTGAATAGTTTTAAAAGTAGAGGATTGAAATATATGACTTATTAAATGCAATCATTATATAGTAAGAATAGAGAATGAGTTGGCTCTGTAAATTTGGAGAGTCAAATCCACTATCTATTTCAAAAAGTTGAAATATGGAGTCTTTTGGAGAGTCAAATCCACCCTATATTTTTAATGTACAATAGTTGAATTTAATAAGTCACACATTTCGAGACTCTACTTCTTAAACTATTCAAAAACTCTCTCAATTTATTAGATGATCTCTAGAATGTATAAGATATTTTTTTAGAAATAAATAGTCTTTTGGAGATACTTTAAAATAAAGAGTGGGTTTGATTCTCTAAATTTAGAAAGCCAACTCTACTCTATATAATTAAAGCATTCAAAATATTCTGATTTTCAGTGCTTCATATATTGACCCTGGTATGTCAAAAAAAAAATAAAGGAAAATAATATAATAATTTGTAAGAGAGTTGGTGAAAATAAAAGAATAATAAATATATATTGTTTTCTCAACATTTTGTTTTCACTAGCTTCCCTCCAAATTATTATATTATTTTCTTCTATTGAATACTTTAAAATTCATTTAATTATGGAGTGTGGATTTAGCTCCAAATCCACTCTCTATTTTAAAATGTTAATTTGAAAAGTCATTTGGAGCATAATTTTAAAAGTTGACACTTTAAAATAGAGAGCATATTATGTTTAAAAAGCCTTTAGAAGATGCTCTCTAGCTATGATGATCTCGTGATGACAAACATCACATGTAGGATTTAATTATTTCGCGTATTTAATTATAATATAATTATTTTGTTCTAAATAAAATAAGGGTGTTTTAAGAATTATTCTTGTAGCTTGCTTTATAAAAAAAATCCTTTTGGATTGTCCTTAATTTCACCTTCAAAACACTTTGATCTTACTTTTGATCTTTTTTGGTATTCTTCAAGTTTTTATATGTGATCACAATAATTAAAATAATCTATAGAACTTCGACATATGCATCCATGTATGATATGGAATATTTGGATATGGAATTCTTACACGTACTATCGTTGTTGTATTATTTCAAAAAATTGCGAGGGAGAAAGACCTATTTAATCATTCAATATTCTCTCTATAAGTTGGCCAGTTCTAGCAAAATAAGTGAACAATTCTTCGAGTACTTTCACTAAAAACATAAAGTAATTAGATATTACAAAAAAGTTTTTTCTTCGTGTCCAGAATAATAAGAGATTTCCGTCTAAGAAATAATTGTACTTGTTACAGTATACTATACAAAAATTGAGTAGAGATATGAAGATAGATCTTGAGCTGGTCAATTATGTTAAGAATTGAGGTTTCATCTTAAAATGTCAACCTTATTAAGAGAATTAACATAAACCCTCATAAATTGGTTTATACTCCATCTTTATTCAATATGAGATTCTATCCATTAACATGCACCGCAAGATGTTGACTCATTTTTTAGCAGATCAATCTTAAAATTCATGTGCTCATTTTTTGAATCTTAATCAGATCGAATTGCTCATTAGAGTTTAATGAGCTTTTAATACCATATTAAGAATTAGAGTTTCATCTTAAAATGTCAACATTTATTCGATGTGAAATTCAATCCCTTAACAAATTACATGTATGTTATTTGGAAAAACATTAAGCCCCTATTGGTGGTAGGAATTAAATTCTAGATTTTAAATTAAATAAAAGTCAATACTTAATTTAAACCATACATTTCATGAAACTCACAATTTTTCAACTACGTATTACTTCAATTTTTATCAAAATATACTAAATGTTTGATTTTAATCTCCACTGGGGCTAAATAATTAAGAGAAATAAATAAATGCAGGTAGATGATTCCAAGAAAGACATTCTCTCTGGAAAAAAATAATATTCAGAGTGCTTAAGTAAGGCAACTACTTTATTTTGGCACAATTAAATCATTTACAGTTCGTTTGATTGTCAATATTTCATGGAAAATGTGTGTTTTTTTATCCCTTCAATTTTTATTTTTGTGCTGTTTTGATTGTCAATTTTTTCTTACGAAATATATTTTCCTACTTTTGGTCACGTGACCATATTTTCTTTGAAAACAAGTAAAATATTTTTTTAGCAAGATGTAATTTTTATTTTCCAGATAATTTACTCTCTATTTCTCTGTCTCATCTATCCCTCCTTTTTTATCTTCTCACCAATAAAAAAATAGACAAGTATAATATTTTTTATATTGAAAACTAAATAAATTGAACACATTTAATTAATAATGTGCATACAAATAATTTTAGACAATTCAATTGTTTAGAATTTATTTTCTTTCCATACAAATTTCATATATGCAATCAAGCACCCTCTTAAATTTATACTTTCTTATTAAGAAATTGTTGTCCTACTCAGTTAGCCTGTTAATAGACAAAAAATGACATAAATAAATTTGGACATACATCAGCGATTGTTATCACTATATTCAATAAAATTATAAATTTACTTATAACAAAATCTAACTCAGTTACTTACTTGAAATTGATGCATAGCTAACTGAGGTAAATTTTTTATTCAATAAATACTTGAACAATCAGTTTAAAATAAAACAAAAATAAATAAATTATAAGATAGCTTTCTAGCAGACTTCCTCGAAAGGATGTTGCTGAATGAATTTAGTCATCTTTTCAACGAACCAAGACTAAAATTATTTGTACTCACTGAGCTGTCTATGAGCTTAAACATTTTTGCAAATTATCTCTACTACTCATTTTCCAAAAAATTATTTGTGCATCGACACTACTTAATACGTTCAATAGATCTTAAACGCTATTGGCATAATGGAATACGGGCTACATTGAAAATGTATTATCCAACATTTCACGCATTTCGCACTTATGTCCCCAACATTTTTTATTAGCATTAAACTCTTCGACCGTCGACGGAAGATGATAAGCTCAGCAGATTTTCCAATATGTTACGTCAACCAGCAGTGATCATTTATAACACACTCAACTAGCAAAACTATTTTGTAAAATTGTTGGGGGGGTGGGGGTGGGGTGTTATTCTCTTTTAATACTTCTCTAAAAATGTTCAAGGAACTCGAATGTAAGCATACTGATTATAGATTAAATATTAGATAAAAATTACGTATATTGGTTCAAAACATAGCTCAGAGATAAAAAAACGTAGCTACATTCCCTTCAAAAAGGTTTCAATTGTCCTCGTCGCCATCACCACCATCATCCTCATCATCTTGGCCGTCATCATCTTCAGAGCCGTCACTGCCTTTTTCCTGCAGAGATTTCTAGGATTATGAATTACATAGACTGCCTTAAAAAGTAAAATGAGAACAGAACAAAGGCCTTTCTATAAAATTCAACTACAGTTTATTATCTCTGTTTCCTTGCAAATGCATATAAAAAATCCTTCTAACAATATCATACCAGGAGACAGCAAAAACTGTGAAGCATAAAAGCAAAATCGAGAACGGGAGTAATAGAGCTTGTACTAAATTAAATGAGAAATTAAATTATATTTGTCATTCCAGCCAGAGTTTAGTAAATAATAACACAGTTCAAGTGGTTTACAATCTCTGTCACGAAAAGTATCCGAGTTCAGGCAGTGCTCGCATTTTTACTACCTTCTTATATCTATATCCACCCGAAAAAGGAAAACTATATTTATATGGAAACCAAATATGTCAAGCTCAGGCAGTTCAAGTTATTAATATATTTCATTTTTGTTACAAGTGACTTTTAATGTTGTTAAATCATAGATTTGCAAGATGGTTTATCACGAGCACCGTGTATTTTTTCAATTATTTTACTGGATTGTTATGAGGCTCGCACCTCGCTTTGCAGAAGAAAAGGCCTTGGTACCTATTGAGGCTTTCTAAACATTACCCCCTTATTACCTCTGCGCCCACACCAAAAATGAGCCTTTTTGAACTAAAAAAAAACTTGTTAGTCACCCAACTTAGTGTGTTTCAACTTGGTCACCCATCTTTAAAAATTTCCAATTTATTAACCTTACTTCTTTCTCTATGTTACATGTTAGTCACTCAATCCATGGATGTTGGGCTAAACTAAGGACGTAATGACATGTTGAACATATAGTCTGGTTGGTTAACGGGATTCGATTAAATAACTAAAAATCAACAAGCAAATTTCTCTTAATTATGGCAGCTTCCAGAACGTTTTATGTGGTTCTCAAACTTTAAAAACAATGTCAAAATTGGAGGTAACTCACTCGGGGTTTTTCGACTTCTTCATGTGAGGAACTCTAACTGGAATTTGAAACGCATTTTGGAACATTATTCTTAAGGATTGGGAACCACATAACCATGTTTTTGAACCTCCTTGTTGGAGGAGAGGGAAAATTGCTGGAAGAGTTTTGGTCATTTAAATGAATTCTGTCAGCCAACTAGACTATCAATATGACATGTCATCATGTCCATTAGTTTAGCCCAGTGTTCGTGCATGGAGTGAAAAACGTGCAAGGTAAAATGAAGTAAATTTACTAAATTGGGACTTTGTAAGATGGGTGACCAAGCCAAAACATGCACTAGAAATGTGTGACTATTAAAGTATTTTACCCTCTTCTTAACATTGCCTTCATTGGACTCTCTCTATATATGCCCACTAACCAAAATCCCATGAAAACAGTGACAAGGCATTGCCTTCAGACCTATCAGGTACCATTAAGCCATCTTCTACCATCTTATCACCAGCGTACTATATGCTTGCTTGATCATGCTTATAAAGTGTGTGTAAGTTTGTCGGTCATGTGTGGGTAATAAGTGGCTCCTACGAATTGAGAGGATAAATTTTATGTTTAACCAGCTTAAAATGAAATTTAAGCCTTGCAAAACATGCACTATACTATCTATAAGATATAACTTGAAGAATCTTAGAACATGATCTACCAAATCTTAGTGCAGCTTCAAGTGGCACTCGAAGTCCCAGAGAGCTGCTCCAATCACCAGAAAGCTGGCCCTTGCCAGTAAATTATGTGGCTCGGTATTGGAGAACTAAAAAAGATGGCCCTTGCCAGTGAATTTTGTGAAACAGTAATAGACAACTAAGCCTTGGTTCCAGAAAGAAGTTAGTTAATAAACCATTGATCGCACACACATCAAATTAGACATCAGAAACTTCGAGTTGCATTCTTATCTAAAGGAGCAAGTGGTGATTCGTATCAAAACAAAATCAATAAAACATGTTTAAAGGGCAGACAAATGAGTGAAATGAACAGCAATTATTTGGCTTCCAAATATAACAAGACTGTGCTAGCAACTTAGTTGCTGGTAATTATAATATGCATCAGGGCTGATACTCTATAAGCTTCGTCTTGATCGGGAGCATAAAAGACTCTACCATAGTGCATAATTCCATAAATAAATGTAGATGCTAGGGTGGCTAAGAAAATTTGCTGGGTTTAGTGGTCTATTCGTCAATTATGAGGAATTCTGTAGATTTCTCAATGAACCCTCAAATTCCAAGCTAGTCGTAAGGAAAGCACCATAACAGTTACATCTATGAGGAGGATACCAAGATTGATGGCCTATTTACTTACCCAACTTTCACATATACGGCACATTCCATATTCCATATATTAATTCCACGCCTTTTAACTACCATATTAAAATGTTTTCTCAGACACGAGGCAATAAACCTATAACCTCATTTCTATAAGATGATGCATTACCAAGGGATGTTGAGTACGAGGAGCAATATGAACTTCTCGAAGCTACAGCAATCTATAAGATAAAGCCATTCATAAACGAAAAGTGCAGCGCAAAGTTCAGGTAATTGATAGTTTCTAAATTTTGAACAAAAAGAGTCCCCAGGAAAAATAAAAATAAAAAAAGAAGAAGAAGAAGCAAGAAGTGATGATAAGCTGTCTATGTAAGCAATAAAAACACGTGTTTGAAGAAAAACATGGAATTTGTGATAAGACAAATTTTACATCATATACTAGTACTGCATCATCTAGACAGTGGGTAAAAGAGTGAGTAAAAAATAATTTTGTACACCTACCTCATCACCATCATCCATGTCAGAATCCTCTTCGTCTGCCTCCTGCAGAAAGAGTATACAACACATCACATCAGAAACACTATAAAGTCGAAGTACACGGAGTTGGTAATTAACTTGCATCAATACGTTACGGGCAACTACGAAAGATGAGCGTGAACAAAAGCTTACATCAAAAAAGTACGTAAGAGGATTTGGCCAGAGATCATCCTTGATTAATTCAGCGATCTGCTTAGAAAATTTTGGTTCAAAATGAATGAATATGAACATATATAAAAGAATTAACCTCATGCTAATGAAAATATTGGCATGTGGCAGAATTTACCTCATCATGAATCTCATCCACATCATCTTTTTGTTGGTTATCACTAAACCAGGTAAAAAAGCTGTAAAGCAGCACAAAAATAAGCAACTGAAAGTGCAAGAAGAATTACAGTTGTCATTTTAATTCAAAATCATTGAGCTAAAAATGACAATAGGTATCCAAATTATCCAGCTGATGCATATCATTGTGATCGTGTGTACAAAAAAAAAACTCAGGCATCAACTGCAAGTTAGATCATGGAAAGTAAGTGATCTTGATATAATAATGCATAAATGAAAATAATTCAGCACACTGATTTGCACATCCATCCTCTAATTGCCAATCTCTTAAAGAGTAAGAAACAACTGAAAAACACAAATGCAGTATACTCTTCACTACCAAATAGTGACATTAAGAGAGACATAAATAAAAGCAGAGTACAAGAGTTCCTTCCAAAAGCCTATAAATTCACATTGAAAGTACATGGAGCAGACTGATAGCACAAAATGTTGACAGCAAGCACGCCATGGGCTCTTTAGCATGAGAATGACTAAAAAGAAAAGATCATTCAACATTGAATGAATGGAAAATTTTAAACCCACGAGTGATATGACTCCAACTGCATCATAGCAAAACAAAATGTGGCATCTCAATTGCAGATTTGGACTATCAATCAACAACTAAAAAAGAATGAGAACTTAAGTACAGTTTTTTACTGCCAAAATCATTACAAGAATAATTTGTTAACATGTACGAAGCTAACACGTCATGTGAATACTGGAAAACCCTTTAAAAGCATCCACACTGCTCCAAGGACTAAGCCAACTACAAAATTTATCAAGTAAACAAGGCTTATCTACTCTCATATCTTATTTTAGTCCTGGCATGTATTGCTTTTTGAAAATGAACTACTCTAGTTCTTTTCGTATTGTCAATTTAAATCATATCCAAGTAGTTTCTGACCTCTCTAAATTATAACAAGCCATTGTATTTAGAACATTTAGCCAAAAAAATTATTTAATTATATTTGCTAATGCCACTACATACTTCTAGGTAGTTAGAAAGTCTTCATCATTCTAATTAGTCATATATATTTATTGTTTGCAATAAAGCAAAGAGCTTGATATTCATCTTCAATAAAAAATTAAATGCAAGGATAGTACATATTTCCTATATAAATTAAATGCAAGAAATAATGAGAAAACCAATATCATGAAAAAGTTAAACATAAAACCTGGAATAGCAAAAGTTAGTTCTAAACCTCATCATCTCCAATCATATCTAGTTATTTCATCCCAAAATGAAACCTTATTCACTCTATAATGCTCAAAGACTTGAAATTTGTTTACACAAAGCAAGGAATCCCTCCATTACACAGTCCAACCTTTCCAAATGGGTAATAATTCCAAACACAAGGAACCATCATCAACATCCTTGGTAAGTGCCAACAATATGAAAGCATGGCCTCAAATGATCTCACAACTCAGTGTCAAAGAACAGTAGCACACCCCAAACTTGATACTACTTTAGCAAATTAACTTTTGCAATGCCAAGCATGTCAGGTAGCATTGTAAGTGGAACTAATCAAGGAAAAGGGTCGTCAATTTGCTAAACAACTTGGCCTTGAAGATGACGCACCAGAGTTCTTTAATGGATGGCTCTCAAAGTTCAACATTCACCATGGATTCAAAACTTGAAAGTCATACGGAGAAAGTCGATCTACTAATAAAGATGCAATTGAAAGACGTAGCAATAAGAGAAAAACTTCGAATATACTCACTACAGACACCTACATGGACAAAATCGGACTCTTCAATCGATGCACCTGATCTAAAATTTGCACGACGTCAAGTTGAAGGTTCTAAGAAGGATAAAACATGCCTTACATTTGCCTTTGCTGCAAATGCAGATGGCTCTGACAAAATGGAACCGTTTATCATTGGTCATGCACAAAAGCCGCGTGCTTTAATAGAAAACTGAGCAGCAGCTGGGTTCTACCATCACAGCAATACAAAAGCTTGCATGACGGACTCCTTTTAGGGAATGTTTTCAAAAGATGGATCAAGAAATGCAAGACGCTAACCATAAAGTTTTAATTTTGCTGGAGAATGCT
Source organism: Fraxinus cuspidata (assembly GCA_903798385.1). Classification (NCBI taxonomy): domain Eukaryota; kingdom Viridiplantae; phylum Streptophyta; class Magnoliopsida; order Lamiales; family Oleaceae; genus Fraxinus; species Fraxinus cuspidata. The sequence goes on from CAIGRP010051623.1 coordinate 35,827, forward strand.
CCTCCATATGTAGCAAAGGATGTGCCTCTTACATATGTGGAGGTTTAACTTCTTCCTCCAAAAAAATTCAACCAATGGATGCCAGAATTATAGCAGTGTTTGAAGAGGCCATATCAACGTTGATAGAGATGAACAACAAAAGCAGACATCTACAAGGTTGATAAATTAACAGCCAAGAAATGGGCAAAGGCTGCATGGAGCAGCATTTCCAGCACGACAATAGCCAATTGCTGCTTTAAGCACACAGGTCAGTGAGGTCACTTTGAAGAGGAAACTCGAGAAATTGAAGAGTGCACAGGAACAAGCAATAGAACAAGAACTTGTAAATGTCATTGATCAACTTCCAATTCATCAACCAATGTCTATTAATGCCCTCTTAAATCCAGAGAAGGGGCAACAAATTACCCATGAGGAAATACTGGATGACGATCTCATAGCAATTTATCATCACGAGAACATCATGAAGAGGAAGTCGAAGAAGATATGGATGATGATCCTCTCTGTCTAGCAAAGATAAATTAGGTATCATACGCTCATATATTTCTTGGACTTTCAAATTCTGCCCATGTCGTGGCTCATAAGGTACTCTAAGGTATTACTTCGAGATCATGACAACAGGGGAGAAACATGCCACTCTAGACTGATGGTTATACAAGGAACGTGATTCTGCTTTCTTTTTTTTTTGTGATATTTGTATTACATATTGGATAACATACATATTAAATTATGCCTATTATGAAAATTTTATTAAATGTCAGAGGTTATTAATCACTAGGTTTAATCACAGATGAATTAATTTAGAGAGGTCAGACTGTACCCATATCCAAAATTAAAAAACCTTCTTCACCAAATCCAATGGTCCTAAATTTAGAGAATCATATGTTAACCTTAGATCCATACACCTGACTCTGTGAAACATAAAACTGCTATGGTTTAGCTTGCAGGTCCTACCCCATACTTATGAGATATTTAGTGTCCTTTTTATTGAGTCAGAAAATTCTTTAATGCCTAGACAGTGTACACAAAGTATTTATAATTTACAATACCTGTTAGCAAAGATTTTAGGCCTTTGGACATGGTAAAACATTATTCAACAAAGCACAATTATAACATATAGAAAATCCGGAGAGATAAATGAGCCAACCTTTCCTCAGAATGAGATCGCTTGTTCCCTTTCTTCTCTTCAGCCACAGTATTAGAAATGCCCTTCACAATGCAGAAATCCACAGTTACTTTAAAATAGCATGACACGGAAAAGTCATTCCTCAAGGTACAATGACATGAAAACTTACCATTCCTGCTTTCCATTTTATTGATGTGGCAGTGATTTTTGTTGTTCCTTCTTCGAGGAAAGTAAAGGTTTTTGTTAGCTTCGTATCTTCAAAATATGGATTGGGATTGAAGTTCTGGAGAAAAAACAAGAGACATGAACTTTTCTTAAAGAGATTATGAAAGCTAAAAATAATATTAGAAATTTCTACATCAGTAAATGTCCACAGATGGCAGAAAAGGCAAACTCACAAACGTAATAGTGTAACCCGATTTCACATCTTTAGAGTCTTCCACTTCCAGGGAACTTAAGTACTTGAAAATCTAACATGAGAAAAAGGGAATAGATTAACTGTGTCGGTGAACAGACAAAAGCTCAGATTTAGTAATAACCAACTATAGAGGAACTTAAAAGAGTAACTGCAAATTATAATGACCGGGGATATGTTACGATAACAAAGAGAAGATCATACTAAAACTATGACATACTTAATTTTAGATAAAGTGAAGGAAATGGATGAAACCTTTTGGTCTTCCTCGGTCAAAAGTTCACCGAAGGCAGGATGACTCAAAAACTGCAAGGAAGAGAGTAAATGTCATTTTTCTTTCTTCTTTTCCATTGCTGGTGTGTGAGGGGGGTGAGTCTAAGTACGTATTTCTTTTAAGAAAGCTAGTTGTAATGAAACACTAACTGCAGTCAACCAGAAGTCAGGAATGGATTTTATGACATCACTTCTTTTGTCATAGACAGGCTTGCGTATCTCATTGTACTTCTGTTCTACTTCCAAAACCTTTTCACTTGCTTCTTCATTGATCTGCAAACATAAAGAAAATAAACCCAACATAATATTATGATATCTTTCCATTTTTATTTTACGTTTCTAGTTAAGACAAAATTCACTTTTTAATTATGACTGACCTAAACATATAAAGACAAACGAAGATGCAAATATGACAAATTTGAATAATTCCCACATATAGTCATGATGAATATTTAGAATTCTCTGAATTTGGTCCATATTTCCTCCCAAGGTGCAAAATTATTTTCTAAACAGCTTGGGTTGGGAAAAGATAGAACCTAGTAATTGGTTAAATAAATTACTATGAAATAAAATTAACAACTTTCGATTGTATTTCTCGCAATTTACCAGCACCCCAAAAATAAACCAAATAAGAAGATGTAAGTGTTTTGCTTGGTTTCGACAAAAAGTGATTAAGCCCATGTTTGTCAACCATTATTCAAAATCACTTTCTTCTACATATTCATTTTCAACGATATATTCATAAAATAAAATATTCTGCTCGTAAACCCAACATTTTTACTTAAGCCTACACATTCTCCAAAAATTCACTATACAAAACTTTGTTTTTACTAAATAATCGCCATCAAACAGGGCCTAAATATACTTCTTTATTCTTTAGAAAGTCCAGATAATGTAGGAACTAAATATAGAGGAAAATAAAATTGCTGTCGTCCCTTGGAAAATTAGTCATGTATAGTAAATATATTTTCAAAACAAAAATTATTCAACAATAATTTGATTTAGTTTAACATTCACTCCCCAAAGAAGCCAACAAATCCTCTATTCCGAGCTCATTTTAAGAAAATAAGGGTCCTTGCTTCGAAATTAACGAATTGAGTTACTATCAATAATTTGCCCTCACAGAATAATCAAAGACCAACAGAGAACAAAAAGAAGAAGACTAACAAGCAGTCTCCTCATACTTCCTTGCAGAAAACGATCAATATAAATCTGGAGTCTCTTTAGAATCCCACAAATAGTAATAAAAATGAAAGAACCAATTAAATTCTTAAAATTATTCACTTACTGGATAAAAAGGAGTATAAAGAAAATATATTCTGCGTTCTGGTCGAAAACCCCTCAAAAATTAATAACAACGAAAAGAAATAAATTTCACCAAAATTATAAACTTTTCCGGGCATAGAATTGGAAAAAAAAAAAGCAGAAAAAATAAACCTTTTCAATTTCATCTTGTATTTCTTGGAGCTTTTCAATGGAAAGAACCAGCTCTCCATCAACATGCTCTATCCCATTGTTTTCTTCCTTCACTTCTCCCAATTTCTGCTTCTTTCCTTTGTCCAATCCCATTTTCAGATTTTTCTGTTGGGTTCTGATCTTTTCAGAGTTTTCTTAAACCCTATATAAAACCCTCGTCTATATAATAGTTTATAATAGTTATTGGTAAGGGTGAGAGTAAAAAAAATCAAAGGGGGTTGGGAAAGTAAATTTTAAGGTAATATCAAGCTGGGGATCTCCAACCTTTGAGTCTTGTGATGATGGGTCCCAAATCTTTTATCTATGACATTTCGGTCTCTAAGTATTAATAACCAACATCACGTGAGTGAAACGTGACCATGCTATAGTTTTAAGATCCTCGTTATCTTTGCACACTTTAAAAAACTTCACCTTTCCCTATCTATCCAAAATCAATTGTAAAAAGGAATATTTGACAAGAAATTCCTATGAATAAGAATGATGAGCATGCAAAACCACAAAAAAATGTTAAGATGGATTAAGCTTATATTGAATGGGCTAATTATTCACGTAACATTTAAGGTTGGATTGGAGCCTAAAGGAGCTACCCTTAGTTCCGTCCCTAAACATAATCAATTTGGTGCCTATAAAGTAACTCGTGATTTATCATCCACAGGGTTTCAAAAATAATCACTTGAAATGCAACAATTTAATATTTCAATCATATCAAATATTTTAATAGCTAAAAGAATAAGATTGATAATCATACACATCAATAAATGACGTATGGAAATTAATCACCATTTTTAGGATGAGGGTACATGTCTGTATAATGTTGGGTTTGGATGGAAGTTGTAAGTGGGGTCTATTTGTGTGAATTAATCAAAGGAGAAACATCATTAAAAAAATTAAATGGATGAAATTGAGAGAGAATGGAAAAGTTAGGGACCTGTGGTGTAATAAATCCTAAAAAATATTTATTCTATTTTAAAATATTAGTATTTCTTTATAACAACCTCATCTGAATCTGTAATTCCTTGAGTGAAAACCCTAGTTTTCCAGCAATCTTCCTCTTCCTAATTATATCAACTAAGCATTTCTGCAGCAATTGACAAGAACTCACCAGTTGAGGTACTTCTGTCAGTCTATATACAACTTTTGTATTACTAAAGTTCTCTGGTGCAATAATGTTTAGTTACGGAAGCAAGTGAAAATAAAGTTAAAATAGCCTAACAATAAATGAAAATTTTGATCAGAATAAATGTAATTTTGGGCTTATTATTCAGAGGGGTTTGATGGGTTTTGCCGGAAATATTGATTAGAATTGCTGTTGTTCCGGAATGGGTCCTGCTGTCCTTCCTAGACATGTAGCGGCAGTTTTGAAATATCAAAAAGACCCATTGAGGGCTCTGGAAATATTTAATTCCGTTAGAAAGGAAGATGGGTTTCAGCATACCATATTAACTTACAAATCAATTATTGAAAAGCTTAGTTATCATGAGGAGTTTGAAGCCATGGAAAATGTTGTGGCAGAGCTGAGGGAAAATGTCGATAACAGTTTGTTAGAAGGAGTGTACATTAGTGTCATGAGAAGTTATGGGAAGAAACGAAAAATTCAAGAGGCAGTCAATGTGTTCGAAAGGATGGATTTTTACGACTGTGAGCCAACAGTTTTGTCGTATAATGCGCTCATGAATATATTGGTTGAAAATGGGTATTTTAATCAGGCTCACAAAATTTATATGAGAATGAGAGATAAAGGGATTTCTCCTGATGTATATACATTTACCATAAGGATAAAGTCATTCTGTAAAACAAATAGACCTGATGCTGCTTTAAGGCTTCTTAATAACATGCCTGTTCAGGGGTGCGAATTTAATGCGGTTGCTTACTGTACAGTAGTTGGTGGATTTTATGAAAGGGACTATCAAAGAGAGGCTTCTGAGTTGTTTGATCAGATGCTTGGGCTTGGAATTATTCCGAATGTTGCTACATTTAATAAGCTTGTACATATGCTCTCTAAGAAGGGGCATGTCCAGGAGAGTGAAAGATTACTTGACAAGGTTTTTAAAAGGGGAGTGTCTCCGAATTTGTTTACATTTAATATCTTCATTCAAGGCCTTTGTAAGAAAGGCCTACTTGATGAGGCTTCTAGGATGTTGGACAGCGTGAGAAGAGAAGGTCTAACTCCTGATGTTGTCACATATAACATACTCATATCTGGTTTTTGCAAGAGCTCAAAAGTCACGGAAGCTGAGTCCTACATGCGTAAAATGGTTAATAGTGGTTTGGAGCCAGATACTTTCACCTACAACACAATCATCGACGGATACTGCAAACATAATATGGTACAAAATGCCGACAAAATCCTCAAGGATGCAGTTTTCAGAGGTTTTGAGCCCGATGAGTTCACATACTGCTCCCTATTGTGTGGATTGTGTAATAATGATGACATAGACAGAGCAATGGACGTATTTAATGAAGCCATTGGTAAAGGTATAAAGCCTAGTTTAATTCTCTACAATACATTAATTCAGGGGTTGTCTCGTCAGGGGCTCATTCTTGAAGCCTTGCAGCTTATTAACGAGATGCAGCAAAATGGTTGCAGCCCAAATATATGGACCTACAATTTAGTTATAAATGGCTTGTGCAAGAGTGGTTGTGTTGCCGATGCAAGCAATCTAATTAATGATGCAAGCACAAAAGGGTTTCTTCCTGACATATTCACCTTCAATACTCTGATTGATGGCTACTGCAAGCAGTTAAAGATAGACGATGCACTTGATATTGTCAATACCATGTGGGAGCATGGTGTTACTCCAGACGTCATTACATATAACACTTTATTAAATGGACTCTGCAAGACTTCAAAGTCTGATGATGTTATGGAAACCTTCAAAGTGATGTTGGAGAAGGGTTGTGTTCCAAACATAATTACATATAATATACTCATAGAGAGCTTGTGCAGAGCTAGAAAATTAGTTATTGCCGTGGAGTTGCTTGAAGAAATCCAGAAAAATGGTATGAGTCCTGATGTTGTAAGTTTTGGCACATTAATCAATGGTTTTTGCGAAAATGGGGATTTGGAAGGAGCTTTTAAGCTGTTCAGAAGAATGGAAAAACAATACAAATTACCTCATATAATTGCAACATACAATATCATGATCAGTGCATTTTGTCAGAGGTTAGATACAGACATGGCAGAAATGCTATTTCATGAAATGAGCAACAGTGGCTGCCCACCTGATAATTACACTTACCGTTGCATGATAGATGGTTTCTGTAAAGTGGGAAATGTTGATTCTGGATACGGGTTTCTCCTTGACAGCATCAAGAATGGGTTATTTCCATCACTAACTACTTTTGGACGAGTACTAAATTGCCTTTGTATTAAGAATAGACTGCGTGAGGCAGTTCATATCATACACCTTATGGTACTGAAGGGTATTGTTCCTGACGTTGTGAACTCAATTTTTGAAGCAGATAAAAGGGCAGTGGCAGCGCCCAAAATAGTTGTTGAAGACTTGTTGAGGAAGAGTCATGTAACTTATTGTGCATATGAACTCTTATATGAAGCCATCAGAGATAAGAAGCTATTAAAGAAAAAATTCCAAGTAAAGATTTAGGTAGTTCTAAAATTGATCTCTCTCTATCGGTTCATGAACCCTCTAAGCAGAAGGAAAGTACGTGAGCATGTAAGCTTCTGTTATGATTATGGTGAACGTTGAATCATTGACGCTCCAATGGAGAGTAACTGCTAATGTCACGGTATATCCTCCTTACTTATTCTTTTGTTAAATATGTTCAGGCAACTATGATACTTTCTTGTGGATGTAATAGGGCTGGGCTAAGTGGAGGGAGAAATCCATCAATTTCTCTGTAGTACGTATAGTCTAAATAAAACATTAGGAAATTAAAGGTGCCAGCCCATTCCCCATTCATGTGGATCTACCCCTTGATGTGGATCTAGCATGTGGATTGAGCCCTGTGGATTTTAATGAAAATTTGCAACTTTTGTTGAATTCTGATCTTACCTTTTATGGACTTCTGAAAGCTTGCAAGGGATGAGTAATTTGCAACAAAGCCTTTTGAAATATATATTTCAAATCCCTCCTCACTCTTTCCCTATGAGTCTCTTGGATAGTAGAGAACTGATATTTTTTAGATTTAATTGCCACTTACCCAACAACTCTTCTTAATTGAATTCTAGATATAAATGTTAATTATCGAAATGGAGGAGTAGCTTGCTTTCAAGAGTGAATTAATTGATTCTTTAGAAAGATCCTTTTATCGCATTTCACGTGGAAAGATTATGGTTTCTATTGACTGCTAAACTCGTAGGATGATGGATACATTCATTTTGATTATCAAGAATCAGCTTTACATAAATTTTTCTTTCTTAAAATGTGTAATTCGATGCTCAAATAGCATGCAGGGAATCAACATATCTCACTAATTCCTATTAAATTCCAGTGAAAACTGGATAATTTTTGTGCAGATTCACCTCCAGATTCAAATGAGAAAATAGGAGAAGCTGACAGGCGGCAGTTGGTTATCAGCAACAGTCTAAACTATTGAACACCGAGACAGTTAATCTGAGCCCAAAATCCTTGGTTGTAAGTCACTTGGGTATTTCCATATAAGAGTCATGGGCAATCTTGGTTTTTGGATTTGTCTTTAAGACAGCATTATTAATGAGGCTGCTTTTGGAATTCCATTTCGATCGTTCTGGATATTTGGGATAATAAGAAAACCAGGGCTTGGATGATGATGATCCTGTAAAATACCCTTTATAAAATGTGAAAAGAAGATAAAAATTTGGATTTTTGGTATGATGGCAAAGACATTGATGGTCAGGGTTCTGCAATCCGAAGGCATTGGCTGAATACACCTGAGACATTTTAAAAAATAAATTCTCTTATATCTGGTATAATAAATGCAAGATTGTTTAACCTTAAATATAATTTGGAGTACTGAAAATCATTAAATGGAAGTCCCTTCCAAATGTACGGTGATGGTCTTATGTAGAGTTCCAATGATATTTGTAAATGCAACCAAAATAAGAATAGGTCCCTGAAGGAGAAAGGGATGGGGGAAGGCTTGTGCAGGGGCAGACGAGCTTGTTTTGTCAAACTAGGGCTAAGTGAACAGAATCCTTCTACCTTTTTTGTGAGATTCAAGGAGCATCCAGATGTACATTTTATAAGATGGATGCCAACCCTGGTTCTTTTTATCAGTCAATATCTTTTCGAACTAGGTCAAATTGAATGAAATAGAAGCC
>CAIGRP010051640.1:0-16324 GCA_903798385.1 Fraxinus cuspidata
CCTTTTTTGATTTGATTTCCTCATATTGCTAGTCATTGTTCTTCCCACTAACGAGTTTTTCTGCATCTTAGAATAGTTCGCAATCATGCTTTATATTTACAGATGTGAATCATGTGATTGTACAGCAAGTACCACGTATCGTCTACTGAAGTATGTGTCAAATAATATACAATAATCAAATATGAAAAACGGAACAAGAATTGTTGAAAATTGGTCGTCCGAATTCTCAATACAATGCACCCTTTTATAGGGAATATTATTTACAATAAAATAATTACAATGGATAGGAAAGATTGAAAAATCAAAATTATTTACAACCTATCAATAATACACCTTAATTAAATAATTTCAATTGAAAGCTGTACCATAATAAAGCAAGCAACTGTTTTCAAAATAAAATATTCCAAGTACTTTAATATATTCTTTATCACCCCTTAAAGTTGATGCTGGTGAATTAACAAGCATTATATCAACAAATAACTCATATCGTGTCTTTCTGAAACATTCAGAAAGTTATTTGTCATTTAAATATGAGGTATTTTGATGGTATGATCATCATATTCATCCTGTGACAATCTTCTCAATGCATTCATTTGTTTCATGAAGAATAGGATTTCCGGATATTTGAATAACACTCAAATTATGTGCACGTAGTGGGGTTGAGATCGATTGAGAAAATCCCGATTCAAATAATAGTCGATGTAGCCAAATAATTTCAAACAAGCGAAGGGCATATCCTTACATTCTGCTTCTATAGAAGATTTGGAGACCCTATATTATGTTTTGTGTTCCATGAAATTAAAGAATTAACGGGATACAAACACCAACATATAATGGAGTGACGTGAGTGGGGACATTTACCCAATCTACATCATTGTAAGCTTTCATATCAAGATAAGATCCAACCTAATAGAATAACTTACATTTAGAAGCCCCAATTAAATATCGAATTATTTTTTGAATATCTGAAAGATGGGTGGCTGTGCTCCACTTTGAGTCGTCCTATCGATGCCTGCACTGTGCTTAAATTATTTTTTAAATAAAAAATCGAACAGTCCTTTAAATGGGCCGACTAAATGGCCCAACCAAAATCTAATACCTTACCCAGTAAACTTAACCCGTACCCAATAAAAAATAAGATGAAGGAACGAAGCAGCTCCGGTTCTTCAAGAAACAAGACCCGACGTCACTCCAAAGTCCAACCGCAACTTCGGCCGGCAAAGTTCACCCCTCCAGCTCCAATTCCAAAGTCTCCAAGCTATTTAGCCATATGTTTAATAAAAGATTATAATCTAAATTTTTATCGAAGTCAGAGTTCACAATTAATTTTAACATCATATTTCATGGAATTCACAGCTTTTCAATCACTCGTTTCATTAATTTTTATCAAAATTTGCTAAAAACTTAATTTAATCTCCACTTAATTTACAATTAGTTTTCTTTGCTTTTCGCCATTTTGTATTGTTTTTTAACAATTTGCAAATTACTTATGTCAATTTAAGGTAAATAAATTATTTTTACAGTACGATTTTTTTAATTATTTTTTTTCATTTCTATTTTCTGCAATCTGAATCTTTATTATTTTATTATCTTCTGAAAATTGGAATAATGAAATTGGGCATTTATTATGTTTAAAGTTTATCATGTTTACTTGTCTAGAAACTAAATTCTCTTGTAAATGTTGAAATTCGCATGATTTTATTTACGCAGTATCTTCATTCAACGGGATTTTTATTTGTTTTATCGCTTACACCTCGAGATCAAAAACTATCTTCATACAATACCAAATTGATTTGATCGATTTCGATTTTGATTTCACTTTCGGGTATGGCTCCATATACACCCCAACCCCCATCGGCGACTTCGACCGACAAATTCGTCCATTCTGGAATAATTTCCTGTCCCTGAATCAGGAGCAATATTAGGAAGGAGACATTAATACTATAAAATCTATTCTAAAACATTATTTGAATTGGAAAAAACATTTGGTCAATAAAAAACTATATCACGAAAGTCAAATGCAAATTAGCATGATTACTTAAAAGATTTATTTTTTTAATTAAATAAAGCCTTTAAATATATACTCTCATATTAGAAATATTTGCTAAGTAGTACGGAAACATATGGAATCTGAAGTACAGTACTCTCCTTAAAAAAGAAATTTCGACAACTCCATTGATTAAAAAAAATGTTTCTCAAGGATTAATTTATCTAATCTGTGATTTCCGACTTAATTAGAAAGTAATATGCTGCAATGAATTAGACGACCATCACACATTAACATAATTTAAATTTAATTAATCACTCAGAACGGCATTAAAAGTTTTTATCTTTTTATGAGATTATATTCACATTCTATACACTTCACAACTAAGATTTCTAAAAAATGCTTTGCTTTTTAAAACGTTTTCTAGTTGATGAACACTTGATATAAGCACATGGCTCATTTACTAACAAATTATTTACATGTTCGGTAAGTTATCCTAAACACAATTATATGACTCTTCTTTTGTTTCATAACTTTAAAGTAAGATCAAACTCATTACTCGTGAACTTATTTTCTTATATCAGAATAACACAATAAAGTCCATATTATCAATACCACACAAAATGTAGTATTTGAGTGCAACTTGTGGCAGCATTGCTAGTCCACCTAAGCAAGTCATCTTGACATACTTTCTAACTATTGTGTTTATTTTATGAATTTATAAGTACATTAAACACTTTTTTTTTCAGAAGTCGCATGCCATTTTAAGAGTAAATTCTTTGAAATGTGACTTGTTACCGTACTATTAATGTAGCATAATTGTAGAAATGAACGTCGCTACAAATGGATCGGCTCGAAATTCGAGTTAATTGTATAACTACTCTATCAAATTCTAAGTCGTGAATTAAGGCTCGATTTCTAGTCAGACGCGTAAGCGTAACACACTTTTCTCTTGCAAACCAATATGAAAGTGGATTTTTGCTTAGTGGGGAGCATTATTAATCTAAAAAAGTTAGATCCGTTGCATATCCTAAAACTTTTCTTAAAAATGTGTCGAACAATAATCATGTAATTTCTTGTGATTTTGAATCCCAATAAATGATATACAAAAAGTCAAAGCCGTATGGTCCAATTCAAATCATAGCATTTCTTAAAACTTGTGCTTCTATTGTATTTTAACTAACATCCATGTTTAATTAGCATTTAAATGACAAAAAATGTATGCCTAAGTCAAAGGTTTGTCTTATTCACTCCATAAAAGTAAAGTAAGTTTTGTATAATTATTCTTAACATGTTCGAAAAGAGATTCTTAATCTCAAAATGAGATTTTGAGTTTTCTAAAAGTTTGTTAAGCGGATCCTTATTATCAATAAGAATTATAATGTAATTTTGAATATTCAAAAAATGAGAAAATCTCCCTATTGTCCGAAGACACCGAACCCCTAAAGTGAATAGCTCTGCTACATAGACGGGGTCAATGGCTGGAATTTTTTACAAGGGAGACACATATCGTTATTTTATTAGACAGTTAGAAAAATGATTCATACAACAGAACCGTCTAAGCCCTTATCACTTAAGCATGTGCAAGCAGCATTATTGTAAAGCGAAAGTATTAAAATTGGTCACCGTGGGAGATATTAATTAATGTGGTGGTGAAAGCAATTAACGTTCACATGTGTACACGTGTACACAAAAGGGCCAATATAGGTGCAATCTTAATTGGTGACATGTTCACATGTCTTGCCATGGCCTAATTTGCTTTGCTGGAAAATTTGTTCAAAGTTTGGTGACTTGGCAGATTTGCAAGATTTGGTTGGTTTAAAATGTCCCCTACGTGTTAAAAAGTGCACCTTTCCTAACTGTATCAACCCCCTTGCTTAAATGGTCTAGCAATTTGATGAGTTTGCTTCATTAATATGTTTACATTATTATACTCACATTGCTATACGAATTTTGGGAAAAGAGGTAGATGGAAATGAAAGCAACAGATGTATGTCAACGAGTATATTTGTAAGTAATGTAGGGTAAACTTTTTAAAATTTGAAAGATCAAATTAATGCTATCAATTGTAGACACCCAAGATCGGCTCTTGTGACGTGCACCTTCAGCTCAGCTCATGTCCACAAACAAGACTTGGCTTGGTCCTTTGGCATGTGTGGACACAATCCAGCTCCTATTCGTAAAATTGAGCTCATCTTGGTCCATGACTCGTTTCAATACGAGCCTAAGCAATCCATGGATCAAGTCGGATCGAGCCAAGCCCATGAACGGCTTGACATGTTTGCAACCCTAAGTATAAATGATATTAGTGTCTCCAAATGCAGGTCTTATTTGACCCTTTTTTAACATTTCCAAGTTTCTTAAACATTGATCTATACAAGTGGAGTAGGATCCCAATCAAATTATCACTTTATTAATTGCAAATTGACAACAAAGGGCAGTGGGGAGAAGGGGGGGGGGGGTTGTCCCACTGGCTCGGTGGCTCCGCCCATGAGGAGAGCAAGTTTAGTGAAAAGAAAGAAAAAGGCAGAAGCACATGGTTGTGTGATTTGTTGATGAGATGCCAAGGAAAATGGAAGATAAAACGGAAAAAGGAAGAAATCAATTATTCAGTTCTTCCACTGTTCCACGTGGGCGGGCTCGCTCTTTGGATGGTTGGGGTTTGAATTAACCAACAATGCTTGTTTTGTGTTTTCTTGATCCCTAATCTTCTACATATACATAATGGGGTTTGAATTAACCAACTTATGATTTTATACTTTTATATTACCCACCCACTTCTTGTAATTTATCAACCATAATATTTAGTTCTTTACTGAGGCGCCAGAGATTTCTATTATGTTTGACAACAATACTTTTCGAAAAAAAAAAAGTTTTTAATAGTGATTTTTAAGAGAATGTGTGGTTAAAAAATAAAAAATAGTTTTGATTTTACATGCAGAATATTTTATTATGTGAATATATAGTTGAAAATGAATATATATATATATATATAAATTGTTTGAAAACATGGTTGTCGAACAGGGGCTTCATTTCTTAATGATTTGTCAATGGTATTTGGACGAAATTTATGTAGAAGTGTGGCATATTTATAAAGTTCAGTAGTTGGATACGTGTTAAATAGTATTGACATATTCAAATTTTTGTGTGTATATCTATAATATATTAAATATTATATTAAGTGAGAATCACTTTTTGGATGGTTTTAATCCTACTACAATTCAATTATTTCAATAATACATTACTTTTCATTTTTCAATATTTAGTAAATACTAAAAAATTATTGTTATGTATAAATTTCATGCTATTAATTTTCAATTAATTATAATTCATATTATTCTAGACTCAGTGAATCTTGACTTAATGAATCTTGATCTGCAAGAATATATAATTATTATATATTAATTTATTTATATTCGTATATATAAAAATTTTAATGGGGGGTTTAAATTCATGTATTAAAAATTAATTCGTATGTACTAAATATAGTATAAAAATGTTGATCATTTATAATATTTCATCATAATAAAAAATAAGTTGAGTTTTGAGAGTGCAATTTTCGTTTCTTAAATTTATATTCTAAATTTTATTTTCTTAAATTTTATTTTCTTTAGTTCATTTAAGACTCGTCAAATCCCCCCGACAAGTTAGTATCAAATATTACTTTTACGACTTATAAAATATTTCATAATAACGTACAATTGACGTTCAACTCTGACTAGTAATGAAAGATATTGGAAGCAACTATTGTAATGAAGTATCAGAATTATATGATTAAGTAAACTGAAATTTGTGAGGATAATTTGTGCAATCAACTTTACAGCTTATATTTTTAATTTTTAAATTGTCATGGAGAATTATGCTTCTTGTACATTTGTGATTGACACCATCTCATCTTTGACATCCCACCCATGTGTTGAAAATATAGCCATTGATTGAGAAAAGTGTAGTTAAAATCAATGTACAAAAATTTGTCAACTCATATAATATCAAACTTTATGTAAAATACATTGTACATATAGCATGATTTTTGTTAGGGTATAATCCAACCAGACCCAAAATCAATGATTTTGATTCCAGTTTGGTTCCAGTAATTACATTGGAATCGAGTGATTCAAAATTTTATTTTCTTTAATTCATTTAAGACTCGTCAAATCCCCCCGACGAGTTAGTATCAAATATTACTTTTACGACTTATAAAATATTTCATAATAACGTGCAATTGACGTTCAACTCTGACTAGTAATGAAAGATATTGGAAGCAACTATTGTAATGAAGTATCAGAATTATATGATTAAGTAAACTGAAATTTGTGATGATAATTTGTGCAATCAACTTTACAGCTTATATTTTTAATTTTTAAATTGTCATGGAGAATTATGCTTCTTGTACATTTGTGATTGACACCATCTCATCTTTGACATCCCACCCATGTGTCGAAAATATAGCCATTGATTGAGAAAAGTGTAGTTAAAATCAATGTACAAAAATTTGTCAACTAATTTAAAATCAAACTTTATGTAAAATACATTGTACATATAGCATGATTTTTGTTAGGGTATAATCCAACCAGACCCAAAATCAATGATTTTGATTCCAGTTTGGTTCCAATAATTACATTGGAATCGAGTGATTCCATTTACAAAATACTCAAAATTTAATCAACGATTTCGATTCTTAAAATACTCGATCTAATGTTCTTTTGATACAAATTTCAAATTGGCTAAATAGACGCCGCATTTTTTAATACTTACATCATATTTAAATTGCACGAGAGGTTTATAATATTTACTCAATATTAGATTTACGTTTTCAAATTTTTTTGGTCATGTTTTTATTCTCAAACTAACACAAGTTGCCCTCAATGACTATTTTGTCCAAAAATTTTGATAATGAAAAGTGAAAAGACTTTTTTGCCCCTCTTAAAAATAAATTTAGTTATGCAATTAGGCAAAGTCATTTTATATTCAGTCTCCGCACGTAATTTTCATAATCTTTTTATATAGAAATAGATGCAATATATTAATGGGAAGAATGTGGAGATACATTTTTTTTTTTTTTTGCAATTTTCTTCTATAATACATTGATCGTTATTTTAATAATACATACTCGAAAAATAAATAAGGAGGTCTTGATTTATTGAGGAAAAAAAATAGCTTTGTGATAGTAAAAGAGGGGGAAAGGGTTATATATGATTTTCTTCAAAAGGGAACTTTCATTTCTACTGCTAGTTTAAGCTACTTTAAAATAAGAAACCACGCGATGTTGCAAAAAGTTCATAAAAGCTAATGAATTGCATAAAATGTGTGATAGAAAAATGAATAAAAGTTGTGGGTTCAATAAAATGTACGGTCGAAAATAAAATTTGACTAGATTCAGTTAGCCTATTAGTAATTTTTAGCTTTACCAAACAACCACAAAAAAGATTATGAATAATGCTAAATGCATATTCCATGTGTTACATTTTGTTGTACATTGTGGAAATTCAAAAAGTATTGGGCAGAAAGTGTGTTTTTTTAAAAATTGTCCAATCACGTGCTGACAAATAGCACAATATCAAAAATAATATAAAGAAAGATGTACATGTAGCATGATTGGTAATTTACACACACGATTTTTTTGAAGGACATACTTTTAATCAATTTTTGAAATACAAAAAGAAATAACAATTGTTACGCCTCTCATGGAGAGGCTCTAGATCGTCATTGATGTGATTACCAGCCAAACGAATAAACAAGATCCACATTCCGCATCACGCTCTACCGAATGTCGAGATGTGATGGTCCATATTTATATTCGCGATAGCTGAGGCTATGAGGTGATGTACTTCGGAGTACAATAAGACGAATCGGAAGGAGGTGAAGCGACATTATTGCTAGAGTACTATCACTGTATCACATCGTCTCGTCCTTATTAAATAAAATATATTTTGTATAAAGATTTAACAAAAATATGATTCACACGATTGATTGATGTGATGTCTGTACAGCAGACGCCAAAAATAAGTCAAATCGCCAAATCCACTTGTTAGGGACATTAAATGCTCGTCAACCTATGAATTGATCGATTGATACCTGGGAGAGGGAATCTCATCTAGCAAATGAGACCACTTGTTCCTCCATTCAACGATCTCAAATTTACATCTTGCACTATAAATACCCACACAGCACCATTTGAAAAGGTAATGCAATTCTATACACTAAAATATACTCTTTGCCTTATTATCTTGAATTACGCATGTTATTTTCGTCTCCTTCAACATTAATTAATTTGACTGTCGAAGTGTTTGCAGTAGCCTCCGTCCCCACCACTGAACATGATCACGAGTGACTAACGGTTTGATATCGTGCACATGAAGCTATCTATCTATGTGGAGTGTTTGGCTAACTACCTGTTAACCACATAACTCATACGGATATTGAAGTCAACAACAATAAAAGTCGACGTGAAATATGATCACGAAGGGTCAAGTGAACCCCAACTTAAGACGGTCCGACTTAACCTTTGCCTTTCTAATTCACTCCATTTATTGTATATTATTGGAATTGGAGATATCATTTAATTACATTTTAGAGTCCGTAGGATTTGAATAGGGAAATTTAAAGCTGGTAAATTAATGGTTTCCTCACAAGATGGCAACAAACAGTTGGGATTGGTGGAGAGTGCGTGCTGGCAAAATCCAATCCATATTACATAGACCAATCCCAAAATCAGGTCCTGGCCAATGGTAAAATTAGTAAATACAGGAGGGTGAACGATATTAATGAGCTTTCTACAATTATTGTGGCTAATTTCTGTTTAAAAAATTCAAATATATATATTTATTGCTTTTGTTATCAAGAAAATGTTGTAAATATATGTAAATTAAAAGAAGGATGACCTAAAAAAGTCGTTTTAAAATTCTAATTATACCAACTTAAAGAAAAGAAACTATTGCACAATCACACAAAAGTTCCATCCAAATTTTACTACAACATACATAATCAATTGTCGGGGCATTCCATATATCTATTAAACCAACAATTAAGCGTAGATAACACTTGTTTATTAAAGGAGCTACATTATTATTTTTTGGTTTTGTTTTTGTTTTTGGTCCTTGAAATTGATACAAGACCATAGATAAAGTTATATTTGCGATGATATGTTTGGCAAGATTAATTACAGGTCGTCCTGAATATTTATCTACTTTTTTGATTTATTTTGTTAGCACGTCGGAACATGTAGATGGTAAGGATGTAGGGAAGTATTAACTTTGTTGGGACGTCCAGTGTACCAACTGATTCTCGACCCCAACCTAAAAAATAACGTAGCTCTATTTGTATACAAATTCATTAATTAAATTAAACTCAAACCTTAATTTCAAATGTGGGTAGAATTTGTACTCTGTATGACATTTAACTCGATAGAAAAAAATAAAACTAAGAATAAATGAAGCATTAACTGATGGACGATAATTAATAATTACAGGTCGTTTGCCCTATGTCTCTGTGCAATACTGTAATGTATTATTCTGCCCCCACCCACCACACCCCCACTGACTATTCCCTCGCCCCCATCATTTCTTTCTCGTCCATAAGAACCCACTCACCTTCCATTCAAGCCAAAACCCTTCTGTGCTCTTTCTCTCCCACACACACCACTGTACTCTGTCTAATTCTAGAACTAGAATTCTAACTAAGAATGGCTTCAACGGAGTCGTTGCTCTACATTGTTAGCATCCTCTGTTTTCTGACAGCTACTTACGCCAGAATCCCCGGAGTTTACACTGGCGGCCCCTGGCAAGGTGCCCACGCCACATTTTACGGCGGCAGCGACGCTTCCGGAACCATGGGTACCCACTTATTCCCTCCAACCGCTCTCATTCCACACACATTCACAAATGTGTACATATGTTCCATTTTTCCTCTGTTTCTGAGTTCTCACACTCTGCCTTTATTTTTATCTTTGTTTACTTTTTGCACAAAAATCTGCTATCTGACTTTACCGACTAACCTTAAATCGCTTCATCTACGCACCATTTTTACAGATTAAACATGTCTTGCTGATATATTTTTTCTTAAATTTTTTTAGGTGGTGCTTGTGGGTATGGGAATCTGTACAGCCAAGGGTACGGAGTGAACACTGCAGCACTAAGCACAGCGCTATTCAACAATGGTTTGAGCTGTGGAGCCTGCTTTGAGATAAAATGTGCTGCGGACCAGGATCGCAAATGGTGCAACGCCGGCAGCCCCTCAATTTTGGTAACTGCCACAAACTTCTGCCCACCAAACTTTGCTTTGCCTAACGACAATGGCGGATGGTGCAACCCTCCTAGAACCCACTTCGACCTTGCCATGCCAATGTTCCTCAAGATCGCTGAATACCGTGCCGGCATCGTTCCTGTTAATTTTCGCAGGTAAGATCCCAAAAACCTTTCGAGTCCCATTGTGCTTAAAAATCAATCATACTCACTTTAAGTTACTTATCGATTATATTCTTTAGATTATCCTTTTGGGATCTTGGATTTTTTTACTGAACTTTTCGGAGCTAGGTTATGTGCGAACCTGCTGAGGTTTGGGGTCATTTAACGAACCATGGTTAACAGAATCCATGTTATCCTCTTTGTTGTTTCTCTCTTTTTCGGTGGTCTAATTTAATATCATATATTTGGGAAATGACGATTTTGTCCTCTTCAATTGGCCACAACTTTTCTGACGCACTGAGAGTGACACATGTCCTTAAATTAGTTTCTTGGTTACATTTGACACCCATGATTTTTTTTTAATGCAGGATTAAAAGTAGATAAAAATTTTAAATTTAAATGTAAAATTATTTTATTTTAAAAACATATAATTAAAAATAAGCTCCTATTTATCACCTTTTTAATTTTTTTTTAATTTTCACACTTAATTTTAACTATATATTTTCATCCAATAAAATATTTTGTACGTAAATTTAAAATTTTTCTTACTTTTTAACCATATATTCTCCAAAAAAATCAATGTTCAAAAATATCGTTTTTTGAAAAAAATTACCATCAAACGGGCTAAGTTTTAAAAAAAATAAAACTCTTCAATTCCTTTCATTATCACTTCTACTTCTGCAGTATTACTGTGGCAGTGGTTGGTGGCGTTCCGCGTTAAATTTGCCTACCAAAACCGCGTTTTTATTACAGGTCATTTTCATTGGACAGAGGTAATGTAAGATGTGCCGGGGTTAAATATAGAAATGAATTTCCAATGGTTTTGGAGGGTATAATAGTAAAATAACATGACACAATTTGACGGGAAATCAGGATAGGACTGCTACGAAAGAAAATTTGTGGACACGTCTAATGTTGTTGTCCCATGCGCCTTTGGTCCCACCACCTCCGTTAATAGCGGCGCTGTTTAGGTGGTCCAGTGTACCGGAAATACCCGCCTACTAAAAAGTGAACTCATTGAATAAAATCATTAACAATTTTTTTTTTTTTTTTTTTACATTTGGCAGGGTACCATGCAGAAAGCAAGGAGGGATCAGATTCACAATCAACGGTTTCCGTTACTTCAACTTGGTTTTGGTCACTAATGTAGCGGGTGCAGGAGATATCGTGCGGCTTAGCATCAAAGGTACAAACACTCAATGGATGCCGATGAGTCGCAACTGGGGGCAAAACTGGCAATCCAATTCAGTCCTTGTGGGTCAAGCCTTGTCTTTCAGGGTCACGGCTAGTGACCGTCGTTCATCAACCTCATGGAACATTGCACCAGCCAGTTGGCAATTTGGACAGACCTTCACTGGCAAGAATTTCAGGGTTTAAAATAATTGGGATGGAAAATTATTTACTTTTGGCCAATTAACTTACTTTCAAAGATTTTTCCCGCCTTAGTAATTAGTGGGGAAAATAGAAGTATGGGATTAGATAAAGTGTGTTTTGAGTGTTTACTTTTGGTCTTCTGTTTCTTTAGCCACTTTAGTATGGTTTTATATTTTACTTTTACTTTTGTGTTTTTACTTTTGTAGTAGTACTGTTACTGGTAAAAGAAGTCAAGAAAGCCAAGGCTGAAGCGGCTGCACGAAAAAGGAAAGCATGTAGCCCGCAGCCCTAATTATGTTGTCTCAAATTATTACTACTTATAATTGTTATATATGGAGTATGTTTCTATTACCTTTTTCAGTGTTCAATTCATTATTTTATTTTTATCCAACATTTCATATCGTTCAATTACGTTACCAAGTTAAATTGAATATCCCTTGATCGACCCAAGCACCAGCATAAACCTCGACGGATTTCCACATCTGAGGGACCATCTAATCACCATCAACAACTTTAATAAGGAAATCTTTATTTCTGAAGGATGGGGACAAGTAAAGTTTCATAAGAGAAAAATGGACCATTTATTGGCCACTACATTTGCTGGTTGGCTGGGGATCATTTCTTCATTACATTGCCAGGAGATGCAATGTTTAATAGTAGAAGATTAAGAAACAAAGTAAAATGGGGGCACTACACGTCTATAAATTTTATGCATATTTTGGTGGAAAACTTTAAACTAGTTAATTTTTTGACCATATGTTTAGTTCAGTGTTCTAAAAGACTTGCTTAGGCAATGTTTAAACACATCTAGATGCACGTCTTTTCATTTGACAAGTGTTTTTTCTTGTTTTAAAATTCAATCCAGTTAAATATATTTAACCTTTAAAACATAAAAATAAAATAAGTCCAACATAAACCCACTACAACCTAAACCACAAATATAGTTTCTATCATATGGATGAAATTCAAGTAAAATACTTAGCCAAATTTTCGCCTATAATAGCACTGAGATCCCACTCAGTCAGCCCACCGATTTGCACAATGCGCACACACACGAAGTATATGCAACAAATGTAAAGGAACACCTGAATTACGGGTAAACCCAACTCGTTTTATTACTCCACAATAAATACAAGAAAAGATGGAGTACTTAAGAAACACACCACACTCTTTTTTCATCACTATGTTATTCTTAATTTATAAGCCAAAACTCGTATGCAGAAAATGCCAGAAACCGCATCCCACAACTATTCCCTGGAATTGTCCACACTTTTCACTAGTATAGAATCCGAAAACTGCCCAGCACATGTGCCCAATTTGGACACCCCGAATTTATGGACTTCGGCCCATTAACAGCAAACTGGATCACCCTATGTCTTGCCAATCTGCAACACCTTGCCCACGAACAGCAAGTTGGATCAGCCCATGTCTTGCCAATCTGCCACACTTTAACATCAGCCAAACTGAAGCATCATTCCCACATTTTCCTTGCCCTGAAATTTGAAGTGTGCACCATCAACACATCTTCCCGCAAAATCCCGGCATGAGTGCAAGATATTCTCATGCCATTGTGCATGTCAACTTTCAAGGGGCTGACGGTTCCTATGTCCAAGAACGAAACATTATTCGTTATTTAAAAAATATGTATGAAATTCCTATGATACCTTGCAAATATTTATGAAGTTCATATAAATTTATATTGTATTTGTTTTATTATTTGCTGACTAGAATAATTAAAATGATTTTAAATATGGTAAAACTTCTTATTACGTCTAGACTCATAATGTTTGAAACTTGACCTCAATGCCCTGTCGTGGCCGCTCTTGCACCTTTTAAAACATTGGTTCAGTTCGTTGGACAATTAAAGATTAAAAAATTTGTTGTTTTTTTCCTTATATAATATTTACCAACACATCAAATAAAAATTCATAATTTAGTTATACGTTGGAGGACTACACTAAGCCCTTGTTTGGTGAGAATTAAAATAAGATTTTTAATAGATTTGGATAAAATTTGATGAAATGCGTAGTTGAAAAGTTGTAAAACTCATGTAACTTGTGGTTAAAATTAATTATTAACTTCAACTTAGTCAAAAATTGCTAAGAATCTCAATTTCGAAATCGTGTACAAAATCTATGCATTTGTACGGCTATTCGAAAACTCAAAACAAATTTTAATAGAAAATTCCAATCAAGGTTATGGCTTGTAAGCATTCAAATTGTTAGGCATTTCTGATTTCACTCATTAGATAGTCAAAACGTAAGAGAGAATTTTTATTCGTGAGTTAAGTGATTATAAAATCACAATTCACATTATTCAAGATGATCTCAATGAAACTAAAATTAAATAAATAGGTAATCTAATTTAAGGACAACTAATTCTTGTATTAAATTTGATGGTTACCATATACCCTTACTAAATTGTAATAATCATAAGGCGAGTCATTTTCATCAACCTGTCTCCATACACATGTTAATAATGTTGTATATCTACATATTCATTACGAGATTGTTGAATATACTAATTGTAACAATTCGAACCTCTTACTCGACCTTTCTCTTACTTTTTTCTGTATTGGTGGCATTTATCATTTTATCTCTCACGATTTTTTGTTGCGTCCTTCAAGATTCAAATATGAGAAACTTATTTTTGTCGGAGACACTCCGAATTTTTTTTTTCTTTTTGCTAGGTCAATTATCAAAACCGAATCTAATAACTATGACGCGAATAAATAATATTGTCCTTTCATTAGTCATTCCTAGATAAAATAAATATCTAAACGTAAAAGTCATACTAGAATATATCAATTATACGAGATTATTCTTGGGTACTTTTCGGTTTTTTCCTATTAAGATCGTGTTTGGATAAAAAAGTGTAAAGAGACATATGCCTTATCTCTCACGCCTTAATTAAATGCCTTTCGGTGGGGGAACAATGGTAAGAGGCTAAAAGGACCACTTGACCTTCTTATCGTCCTTGCAAATCAAACATTATATACTAGGTAACATTGATTCTTTCTTTTTTCCATATGGTCTTCGAGAATTTAGTTTTCGAGTATACCTTTCATCGTGTGTATTTGATGTTTAATTATCGTAATTGGAAATAGAATTATGAACCGATTATGCGGTTCCTAAGCTCGATTGATGCATATTATGCAAAATCGAATGTACGCCAAAACTTAAATTTTTAACCTTATTTAATAAAGTTTTTATAATTATTCATTTAATCTACAAACTTAAACCATTGAGAAATAGAGAAAAACTTAAATATTAAACATGTCTCAACTACGTGCTCGCCACATTCATGGTGCTCTTCAAGAGGCTAAACTAGGCTAGGATCGAGGATAAAATTTCGGTCAATAAAATTATTTAATAAAATTGGCGCAAAAGTTCATGTTTAATGTATACTATATTGAACTATCTGATTTAAAAGATTAAATTGCTCGTAAAAGTCAAATGGCGATATTTTGACAAGTTGGTCGGAGGAGGTCATATGAGTGGGTTAGCGCATTACTGTTTAATCTTTGAATTTTCAGTGACATAGGATTCTTCTAAGGATGCCGCTGATTAGAATCTGTTCTTCGAAAAACGAATCATCTTTTGAAGAAGTGCTTCAGAAAAGAAACATAATATTTATACATAGAAATAATAAAACGAAATCAAATGGAAATTGAAAACTTTCACGTAGAAGTTGGGGGATCCGAAGAATATGTTCTAGAGAGTGGAGACCCCAAGAAGAAGAAGATCAAAAGGTACTTATAGTGTGTAATAGAAGTTCTCTCATCTCAGGCCATAAGATTTTTCTCTAAAAAATATGAACGGATGAGTTCGGAAGCGAGACGAGCATGTTTACATGTGCTTAAAAGTAAGTGTAATTGTATAAGCATTGGTCAAGTATTATCTAACGCGTCCATAGATATGACTACAAGAAGGGGGGAGGATTAATAATCTGCATTTATCATCTCATTTAATTTATTAATTATTTACTAATAATATCATTGATTTATTAAATGCGATATACTTATGCGCTTACTTTTGAGAAAAGTGTTGAAATACTATTATTATTTTCTAAACATGGAAATTAATTCATCTGAAGCAATATAATAATTTAAAATTTGAAGAAAAAAATAGAAATAGTATATGTTTCTGTTATGATATTTTTTTTAATTTTAGCTCCAATTTGGTACAATTTAAAAAAATTGATAAAAATCTATGTCAAAATCAACAATTAATTTTAATCATATATTTTACGAGATTCAAAAATTTTTAATTAAACAATTCATCATTTTTTTATCAAAATCTACTAAAAATTTATTTTTATTTAAACCAAACATGGACTTAATTATAATGCAACGTTTCTAGCAAATAATGGCTTCCAGAAAAAAAAATAAAAATACAACTATTGGGACAAATCCAACAGTTTATCGTTCGTGGTTGTATTGGCCCAACCCAATGAAAAATTCTTGAATGAAGTCAACTCTGGAAATTTGAGAAGAGGAAATTACACACAGTCCTATGGTTTAAGATCCAATTTCAAAAATCATATCCAAAGTTTGTGTATT
>CAIGRP010051643.1:0-17072 GCA_903798385.1 Fraxinus cuspidata
ATCCAATTTCATATAATATTTCATCATGACCACTTGACTTCTTTTTACTATTTTCATTAATTTTAAAAGGGGTAAAACGGTAACTTTGCATTATATATATAAAATAAAATTTTAAAAAATAAAACTAAAAAAAACTTATATATAAAAAAAACTTAAAAGTTTATTCTAAAATAATTTTTTATTTATTTTATTTTTTTAAAGAATTTTTTTTTAAAAAAAATTTATTTTATCTTAATTTTCTAAGTAACTTTTTTTAAAATAAGTTTTTATTTTATTTTAAAAATATTTTTTTGATAAGTTTTTATTTTATTTTATTGTTTTAATTAATTTTTTTAAATAAGTTTTTATTTTATTTTATTTTTTAAAATAAGTTTTTATTTTAAATTTATTTTATATATATATATATAAAATTCAAAATTACCGTTTTACCCCTTCTAAAACTAATGAAAATAGTGAAAGAAGTTGAGTGGCCATTGTGAAATATTATATGAAATTAGGTGACCATATTGAAACGTTATATATAATTGAATGGCCATGATGAAATAAAATTAAATTGGGTGGTCATGATGACACTAAATATAAAGTTCAGTGGCCATGGTGACACCAACTTTAAAGTTGGGTGGTCACCAATGAAATTAACCCAATATATATAGCACGATACGAAATACATGGTCGCAAACAAACAACAAGATAAAAGACAAAGAATTAATTGGCATAGGAAATAAGTATTTTATTCAATTGACTAAAATGAAAAAAATAAAGGGATAATTGCAGCAAAAACCCCAAATTTTTGAAACATTAGCAGATTTTCTCCAAATCTTTGATTTGTTGCAGCCATCACCCATAATATTTTCAACAATTGCATGTGAAGCCTTTTTGGAGGGTTTCCATCCATATTTCCATCAATTGACTACCAAAATTAAGCTCAACCATATTTTAATCAATTAAAAGGGGGCAAAATGATAAATATCTATTAAAATAATTAAATAAAAGGATACTTGAATAAAAAAGTTTAAATTAGGAAAAGAAAATATCTCTTCTTTACCCCCCCCCCACCCTCACAAACCCCATACCCAACCACAAAACCACCCTACTCGTCTCTCATTACCGGGCTAACGAAAATCGACTTCTCAACCCAGAGCTCCACTTGTTGAGACCATCATCTCGTCTCATAATAGACTAATACATAGCCGAACCTTCAGATTCCAAAGACTCTCCCAAATTTGGAGGCATGAACCTTCCAGCTCTGGTGGCACAATTTCAACTTCAAATACTAGCCCAAATTTCACTCTCCTTATTAAAGACCTCACGTTCAATCGTCTCTCCTATCTCTCCCATTGCCTTAAATCTCTAGCTAAATTTTTTTCAATGGAATTTTGTGAGAAATTTGTGTATTATCAAACTTTACATGTTGGGTTCGAGCTTAGTGGAATTATTTGAATCCGTGTTTAGGTCGCAAATTTGGAATTCAATTGGCGTGTTTTCCATAGTTAGAACCGGAATTGCATTTTCCCAGTTGAATTCGTGGCTTCAAGCATGTTGGATGCATCAAATTCAATGAGATAGGCTTGAGAGGAGGTCGTTTGGTGGCTGTCAGCATGGGTGTTACCCGAAAAGAGGGTTGCGATCAACATGGGTGTAGTCGAAAAGGGTGTTGTCAGCAGTTTACGGTGGAGGTGACGCCGACATCGACACCAATAGTTGAAGACAGCTGTGTGATTTTGATTTTTGGGGTGGGGGAGTAAAGAAGACAAACTTTTATATTTTTCTTTTATTAATTTTCTTATTTAAGTTTTTTAATTATTTAATGTGGTAAACAAATAGTTAACATTTTGCCCCCTTTTAAGTGATTAAAACATGGTCAAACTTAATTTTGGTGGTCATCTGACGAAAAATGGATAAAAACCATCCAAAAGAGCCTCACATACAAATTGTTGGAAATATTAGGGGTGACGACTGTTACAAATCAAAGGTTTAGGGAAAGTCTGCAAATATTTCAAAGGTTTTGAATTTTTGCAGAGATTATCCAAAAAATAAATACAATAACTGTCTACACAATTATTTTATATTTCAATAATACAAAACTTATGAGAAGAGTTTAATATTTATAAGGGTGCATGCAAAATCCTATAAATACTACAAAGATGAAAACAAGATAAAAAATCACGTGGAATAAAGGAAATGATATTTTTCCAATAAAAACACATAGAAAGAAGGAGAAAATATTTTCTCAAAAATCCAATCTAATTTGGGTCGAAATCTCAACAATCTACACCTTAACACAAATTTTGACACAATGAACGAAACTCCAAAATTTTTCCACTTGAAAAAATAAACCCGATTGCAACGAAAAATTCAAATTCATCAACAAGAGCAAAACTTTCTCCAACACAAAATAATACTTATCTTCCATGGTATTTAACACAGATATATAAACTCAAACATTGTGTTCTCCAAAAGTCACAAAAATTACCAAATAGTGTCGAAGCAAACCCTGATCAAAATCAACTCCTAATGCTTTCATAAAAGGCCCATGACTAGTCTTAACACCTTCAAAAGCGCTAAAATCATGTGCAACTGAATCAACATCCACGTGCCTATTTCCAATGGGTCTATCCTTAGTAGTTAAATACAATGGAACTTTGAATCAAGAGTACTCAACGAAATGAGATTTTTCTTCAAGTCTGGAATATATCGAATGTGATCAAGTGGTCTACATTTTCCATCAACGAGCTTTAATATGACTTTACCAATATTATCTATCTGATAAGGATCGTTGTTACCCATGACGACAACACCTTGCATCATCGTTTCACATGTTTCAAATGAATCCCGATTGAAGACACATATAGAACACACAAACTGTATCCAAAATCCACTCCTCGTCAGGTTGGATCCCATGTCAGAAATCATCAAAACATCTCCATCACTTAAATAGTTCTCGACTATGTTGGTTTCGTCTGAAGTATTTGATTGCTTCCCATGATTTGCAGTCAAATTACCTTTATTCTGTAATTTGTCGCAATCCCCTCTTAATGTGTCATTTCGTCTTGCAATGATAACAAACTTGATTACTGAAATTTGACCTCGACTTACCCATTTTTCGATCACTGTGAACAATAAGGCCTTCTCCACTTCTGGGGCCTCAGATCCAACCAAATATTTCATCTTCTCTTTTAAAAACAAGGCATTATACACAACTTTAATAATGAGAGTATCACAATTATACAAGATCATGTTTCTAAACAAAGTAAACGAGTGAGCAATGCACAGAAAAGGATTAAGGCCAAATCTTATTCATCATACTTTACCGCGAATGTTTCCAAATCAGCGACGATCTCCTTGAACATAGCCGATGATCTTCCAAAGATCCGCCTTCTACCATGCAATGATAATACAACCTCTGCTTCAAATGCAATTTGCTTGTCAGACTTTTAGTCGTGCACAATTATTCCAACTTCAACCACAACGCAACTGTCATTTTCTCCTTCAAAATGTCCTAAAAAATATTGTTAAAGAGATGAAGATATATCTATGAAAGTGTCTTTTGACCGTTCCGTTATTTCTCTTTCGTCGTCTAAGTTGTGGACATTTTTTCAAATCCCAACAACGCATCATCCAAATCCATTAGCATGAGTACAACTCGCATATTCACCTGCCACAGCGAGAATCTTGTATTGTGATCCAATAGTTTAATTTCATAATTCATGACTTCCATCAATAACAAAAACATCGGACATATCACAACTAATAGCTCTGATATCACTTGTTAGGAAATAAAACTGATTGAGGTAATATATATGAAATGATCTGAAGTATATGACCGCAAACAAACAACAAGACAAAAAGCAAAGGATTAATTGGCAGATGAACGAATTGTTTTATTCAATTGATTAATATGGAGAAAACAAATAAAATAACTATGCCTAAACAAATATTCTATATTTCAACAATACAAAATTTGTGAAAAGAGTCTAATATATATTAGGGTGTATGCCAAACTCAAAAAATACCACAAAGATGAAAACAAGATAAAAAACACGTGGAAAAAAGGGAAAAAAATATTTTCTTAAAAATAAAATCTAATTTAAGTAAAAAACCAAATAATTCTTATCATGATATATTCTGGTGCAGCTGCAAAATATAAATCTTTTAAACAATTTACAAACATGAGCCAAATATGAGCTTAGGGAACTTGTTTTTAACACTATCAAGATGGTCTTCGTTCATTAGTTGTTATAAAGTTTAATACATTTTAATATCGATATTTGAGCTTTTTTCAAATGCTTTTTAAGCGAAGGAAAAAAGAGAGAAAAACCTTTGATAATATAGAAACTTTATATTTAAGATATTTATACCCTTTTGTATTTTACATTGATAAAAATTAACTTATATTTACTTATTCAATTTTTTACCCCTAGTTTGATTTTACATTCAATATTTTATTTTTGAACTATAAAAAAGAAGAAGCAACTTCTAAAAAAGTTTAAGCATCTCTGAAAATATTCCAAACCTTCATAGTAGAGTAGTTGTTGAAGTAGGATACCAAAAAATCAAGTCCAAAACAAATTCCAACTCCCAATGAGTTTTCAAAATAGAACTTCAACTTTACATATGACTCTAATAGCATTCCAAACCGACTTCTCTTTGACGTGCGCTTCAATTGAAAATTTTCAATTACTTCAACAAAGAATTCGGGTCACACTCAAATTCTAACAATCTCCACATTGACACGAATTCCATTGCAACGAACAAAGCTCCAAAATATTCTCCGCTTGGAGAAGAAAATTCGTTTGCAAGGAATGAACTGACTTTTCAACAATAACTAAAACTGATTTCTCCAACCAACATAAAATACTCTACTTCTTCCAATGAATCTAAGCACTACTCTACAAAATTATTTCATATTCCTAAAAAATCATAATAATTTTAAAATTGACCAAATTAGGCTATAACACACCCCAAAACAGTATCAAACTCAAATTCTTTTAAAGAAGACCTATTGCTAGATTGTAGACCTTCTACTACGCTGAAAGCATGCTCAACAAAATCAGCATCCACATACCTTTTACCACTTGGTCCGTCCCTGGAATTTGAATACAATGGCATCGTATGTGATGGTGGTAAAGCGACACTATTCATATCTCATGAACTCCATTGAGCAGTATTCTTCAAATCCGACCTTTTACGAGCTCCTAAAGGTATTGTACCAAACTGAATGTTCACCACGGTACTGAAATTGTGCTGATTGACTCGTATAGATTCTGCACGACCCTACAAGATGTATAATTGAGACATTTTCTGTCATTCCATTAAAACCCGGGCACCCTTACAAACCTTCAAAGCTCCACCTCCACTAAAGAACTCATAACCCTTTGAATCAAGGATATACAACGAGATAAGATTCTTCATCAAAATCGAAACATGTTGGACCTGACCAAGTGTTCTAATTGTTACATCCAATAGTTTTAATCTGACTGTACCAATTCCAGTAACCTGACATGGTGCATTGTTTTCCATAATTACGACATATTTGAAAACAGTTTCATATGTAGTAAAAAAGTCCTTAATAGGACACATATGAAAGACACACACTGAATCCAGAATTCAACCCTCATCTGGTTTAGACTCGATCTCAGAAATAGCCAAGAGATCTCCCTCACTTACAATGTTCTCTGCGAAGTCTGCTTCACCTGAAGTCTCTGATTGCTTCCCATATTGACTTGCAGCCAACCTTTCTTTGTTCTGCAATTTGTAGTAATCATTCTTCATGTGCCCATTCTTCTTGCAATAGTTACAAATCTGGTTATTGAATTTAGATTTCGATCTGCCCCTTCCAGAACCACTATGAGCAACCAGGCCTTCTCCATTTCTAACCTCAGAAACCAGATGCTTTATCTTCTCTTTTGAATACAAAGTATCATACAACTCCTCTATGGTGAGAGTATCACGACTATACGAGATCGTGTCTCTAAATGAAGAAAACGAAGCGGGCAACGAACACAATAGGATCAAGGCTAAATCTTCTTCATCATACTCTACTTCCAAAGTTTCCAAATCAGCCACGATCTTTTTAAATACAGCCATGTGATCTTCCAATGATCCTCCTTCTGTCATTTGATGAGAATATAAACAATGCTTGAGGTTCAACTTGCTTGTCAAACTTTTAGTCATGCACAATTTCTCAAACTTCAATCATAGAGCAGTTGCTGAAACCTCATTCAAAACGTCCTGCAGAATTGTATTTGATAGATGAAGATGAATGTGAGAAACTATCTTCTTATCCTTCTGTAATTTCTCATCCGAGTCAAAGTTGCGAGCATCTTGTCACTTCTCAGCAATATTGTGCGATTACTGCACGCATCTTAACCTACCATAGCGAAAATCTAGTGGTTCGATCCAAAGCGATTTCATACTTCATAGAAGCCATCATGAACCAAGAATCTCAAACAAATCAAACTCCATGCTCTTTCGGAACTGCTGAACCTAGTCTCTGATACCACTTGTTGTGTTAATTATGCTCAGAATATTTGATACAAATTGTTGGGAATTCAAGGATCATGTCGCTCGATACCACTTGATGTGAAACCAATCATCAGATTGAGATGTTGGAAGTTATATGACACAATAATGAAGTATTTGATTACAAGCAAAAGAAAACAAGAAAATATGGCAAATGAATTAAGAGATTTTATTGTACCAATAATAATTGAGAAATATACACTTTATCCTAAAGTTTTAGTAATATCTTTTCTCACACTTATAAAATTGTATAGAAAATCATAATATTTATATGGAACATGTAGGGAATATCTAAACTCTCCTAGTAAAGTTGTTGTTGAAGTACGATACCAAAAAATCGAGTCCAAAACAAATTATAACTTCCAATGGGCTTCTAAAATAGAATTTCAACTTGATATAGGATTCCAATAACATTCCAAGTTGAATTCATCTTGATGTGAACTTCAATTAGAATTCTTCAATTAATTTCACAAAGAATTATGGTCATACCCAAATTCTAACATAAAGAAATTAGATTGGCAAGGATTAATCTAGTTGTACACTTGGGGTTGGTAGCTTTCTTGACATCCCCCTATGTGTTAAAATTTGTGTCATTGATTGTTTAAAGTATTGTTGAAATTAATGTATAAAAAGTTGACACTTCACAAGTGTGTCAAACTTGATGTCAACAAAGATGTTAATGTAGCATGATTGTTATCGCAAAAGGGAAAAGAAACAAGTTTTCGTGCTTCTCATCTTTTACCTTTTACTTTTAATGATCTCTTCAATGCAACAAAACCGGACTTGGACTCTTTATAGGTATCTAGAGTATAAGATATTTGTGTTTAGGTCAACACTCGAGACAAGTTTTGAAAGAGTGATTTAAAGTCCTGTGGTTAAATCCCGGGACAACTACTGAAAAATTTACACCACTATTTTAGACATGGTGCACAAAGAATAACAAATACTATTATACTAATTACCTTTAACATGGATCACCATTTGGATCCACTTATTTTTCATGTTAGTCATTGAAATGAGCTTATAATTACCGTTCAAGGTCTTGAACATAATGCCACAAAAAGGCTTCGGAGGTAAGCACGAGTACGAGGGTTGAATACTAGGGTTTAGTCGTTGTCAGTGAATGAAATTAAATTCATATAAAATAAAATAATAAAAGTACCTTAACAATCTTGAGACCAAATAGATTCCGTCATCTACATCTACATCCAAGAAACACACCCACAGTGTGAGCGCAGTTCCCTAACCCTTTTCTTCCTCCAAACCCCCACCCCACCACACCCGTTGTCTCTCTCTTTCACATAAATACACAGTTCAATGGCCCAAATTTAGATCTTGGGAGCGTTTATATTTCTTGTTTTTTTTTTTCTGTTTTAGTTTATTTAATGTGTGTTTCAACTGATGGGTTGTGCTGAATTCTTCTCTTTCAAAGATGTGATTTCGAGAGTCCGAATTAGTGCTTGTTTTAAGTTCTTTCTTGATCGATTATTGTAGCTGATCCAGTAGTAAAAGAAAAGGTTAATTGAAGCCAGAATATGAGCGGATAGTTATCCTACATAGAATCCATGGAATCACCAGCAGCTGCTTTTGATTTTTTTGCAATTTTTTATTTCACTTTTTCGGTGATTTGAAATTTGTTATACCATTTGAAGGGAAAATAGGGTTGTTTTTGTTATCCTTTACAGTTTGAAAATGAGTTTCAATACAGGATATTCTTCTTCTTGGGTTACATCATCAAGTCACTGCTTTACATTTTGCCCATTAGAATAAACCGCATCAGCCTCATGCTCGCTTTCTTGACTGTTCAGCATATAAATTTCATTGTTCAATCTCCAGACAAACACACCCCTAGTACTATTTGATCCCTAATTATCTATAGGGTTTCTCTCTGCAAATCTTGGTGATTTTATGCATGGATCTATACATGTACACAGTCGTTGGTTTCTGGTGTAGCATCATCAAGATTCACATGTAAAAGCAAGATGGTAAGCTGATATCATCTATCTATCTATATATACCAAAGGCTTTTTGATGGTGAGAATCCTGATGATGCTGCATCGGCAATAAACGACTAGCAA
The DNA here is from genome assembly GCA_903798385.1 of Fraxinus cuspidata. NCBI lineage: Eukaryota > Viridiplantae > Streptophyta > Magnoliopsida > Lamiales > Oleaceae > Fraxinus > Fraxinus cuspidata. The sequence goes on from CAIGRP010051643.1 coordinate 8,601, forward strand.
ATCAGTAGAAATGGTCGGTCACAGGTGTGCCTCCTTTTTCAATTATTTGATCAAGATTCGAGAGGGTTAAATTCACTGCTTTCCAGCTTTTTGTTGGATTCTGTCAGGTGGGATTTTTGGTATTTTCTAGGACAATAATACTGTTTTATTTTCTCTTTATTTTGTTTTGTTTTCTGTCAGCTCTATCAAGAAACGACACAAGTGACTACACTCTGCTGTTGAAATACGGATTTGTTCTGCATAGATCTGAGACTATTCTTCTGTGCCGAAAAAAGTCTCTACAACAGAGATGGGGCTGTGAATGGAATCAAGGGACCAGAACTTGTAAAAGAGAAAATTACCATAAAGGGGTAATTGTTGAATTCATTTTTGCTTATTTCTTTTTTACATTTAACATTCATATGGTTTGTATGCTTATCAGACCTTGTTTATGACTGTTTTCAGCAGTTAATGGATATGCAAATTGAATGGTCAGCTTCAGACGAGAATTTGCAGCAACAGAAGTCAAGAAAAAAGAGGTAAGAAAAGATTGTTTATAAGTGTTCTATTTGCTCATTGATTATAATTAATGCAATAACTTACTCAATATTATGTAGAAGTTTGGTTTTGTGTTTTTATAGAGAAGATATAAAACATAATTGATTATTTTATGGAAATTCCTAATTATATGTGGATTTTTTCTGTTCAAGTGATAGTTTTCCTTGAAAATTGCAACTTCTCTAGGAACTTCTGACTTCTGAGTGCAAATTATGGTAGTATTAAACCTGATAATAACGTAACTCAATGGTTAGGTTTATTGCTTTCAACGTTTGATCACAATTAGTCTTATAGGTGGACCTATTCTTGAGAAACATCTAAGCAACTTGGCCTAATTCACAGGTATTCTTTCTCTGAACATAGCCAACACTTAATGGTAATATCCTCACAAGCTTGTCAAAGTATCTTTGTTTTCCCTCGCCCTATGTCATTGATTACGTTGATGATTCAAATAATGTTATTATAGAGAGATATTTGGATGCGCGTGCGCACGTGGGAGCGATCTTTTATTTTTGTACGTGTATGAAAATTCTACTCGGTCTTCATAGTTTTGGATGTCAAAATGGGTCTATATATGAGCCAATGATGTATATTAACTTGGCCTAATGCATTAAGACTAATAGTTACTGCAATTGAAAGGATTCTAATCCAAGTAAATTTTGTGCTTCAAAAGTTCACTTAATTTGGAGGAGTTGAATGACCTCGTCTGGATTTGATGATCACCATTTTACGTGATGGCCAGTGATAATATTCATGCAATGAGACACAATGAAATTAAAATTTGCTAAGTCAGCAATTTAATGCTTCCAATTTCCACGAACCGAAATGATTTAAAAGGAATTGTGTAGCGAACCCAAAGTTTATCATGAACAAAGCTCAATTTGTTTTTGTTGTTGTTACTGTGCATTTGATTCATTCAAGTCCCTGCTACTTACCAGTACTTCTCTATCTTCAACTTTATTTGTTGTCCATACAAATTCTATCCTGCTTATAGATTGTTCATCCAAACTCGAATCCCAACGTTAGTGTCAAGAATATTACACTTCAGGCTACATTTGCAACAATAATACTTGATCCATTATACTCTTATACAACCTCAAAATTTTATGTGTTTTGCATCCCAAAATCTCTTCTTTTCTGTCAGAAGTAGAAGTTTTTAAATGTCTATAGAGCTTGTTTGCCAATAAAATTTTTGCTTATATTTTCCCCTTCTATTTAGATGAAGCATTAAGTTAATAAACGATGAAAAAAATCCCTTTCTCCAGTTTATTAATATTTAATAATAAGAAACACACATTAACCTTTCTAATTGCATTAATATAAGGATATGCTGTAACTTACAGTATTCTTAATAAGCTTTGAATTTTTGACTTGTAAATTTTTCCACATCTCTCTTCCTTGATCATGTATTATCATGTGTAATTCAACTTACGAAGCATGCCTTGAAATTGATCGAGGAAAAGATTTTCTTCAATACAGTTACGACTATTCTTTGCTGCACTTGATCTCTCAAAATCTTTGATCAGAACAATCAGCTAGCAACTGTACTAATTGATATCCAATTAAAATGTTGAAAAATCCTATTTAGTTTCATGTGCAAAGAGACATTGCATGCAACTGATAACAATTATATTTTCAAGATCTTATATTGATCCATTAAATCTTGAAATTTTGTTGGTACATTATTCGATTTTTCATAATTTCTTCTTCTTCTTCTTCGCAGTCATGAATTTGGATGTGAAGAACTTTGTGTGCCAAAGAGGAGTACTAGTCTTTGATATGACAGTGACTACATTCAGAGTTTTGCAAGCTTATGAACAGTGAGGCCTTCTGATCCCTAGACAAGAATCAAGATCATTCTTCATATCTCAGCTGTCTGTAAAATTATAAGAAGATCAACTGAATTCAAGTTCATACTAAGTTAACTACTCGCAAACCAAGCTTCATTTTTGTCGTGTATGCTCCGTTAATTCAACCTCACATAATTATACATTCCATCCACTCTCTAAACTCAGCTAGAAAATTTTGTTGAGGTGGGCTAAATCGATTTTTGAGCTCGGCTCATATGTGTGTATAAAACATTCCACACAAATATTTTCCCCATTTGGGGTGGATGGCCTATGATAAAGCTTGAGAATATGGACTGGTAAGCTCGTAAACATTGGAATGACCTAGGGCTACGATGCATGATTGTTGAAGAATGACCTGGCAAAGTAGTGCAAGAACATTCTTGAAAATGAGAGTGGGCCCATGGTCGCTATTAGGATATGGTCCAATGGCAGCTTCGAAGTGAGACCCAAACGGATTAGGTTTGAGGTGGATTTTTGGGCCTGATACATTGGATAATATAGAGTTGACAGCACCTCTCCTATCAGCTATAGCTTTTTGGCTGAGTGGTTGCATCTTCCTACATCAAACATCAACTTAAAAGGTATCCGACCGAGGCAATATCAAGAGCGCGTCAATTCCTCGAACATATATATGTGTGTATATGTATGTAAATAGTTAATCAATTAACCTGAAATGAAAAGTTTTTTAACTTGAGTCTGAGTCTCTCCCATGCCCCACGGAGCCCTAGCATATGGTTAAAAGGAAGTGATGGTACCAAGTTGTTGACAGATTTAAAGAGAGTAGTAGTTTAAATCATGCAGCCAGTTGGCATAGGCAACTATAAAGGGATAAAATCACATATCAAATAAAGATAAAAATATAGACCAAATTATAAGGGTTTATGTTACTCATCTCAATAAGATTGACTTTTATAAATGGAATCTCAAGTCTTAAAATGGTATCAGAGTCCATTAAACTCAAATGAGCTATTCGATCAGATTAAGATTCAAAAAAATTGAGCGCGCGAAAACATAGACCACATTATAATGATTTGAGCTACTCATCTATAAGGTTAATCTTTTAAGATGAAATTCCAAATCTTAACAGAAACATCACCCTCCGATAAAAAAATGCCATTGATGAAAAGTGCAGCAAATGGAGTCGTACTCCGAGCTGGTGTCCATTTTTGGTCCTTAGCCTAAAAAATAAAGTTTCACTTGCAATATATTTTAACTTCAACTGTCTACTCTTCTTTTTCTGAAAGGTTTTATGTTCACCTCACAGACCTTTTGTATGTTTCGGTTTGCTTTTTATGTCACTGTTAGGAATTCGCGCCAATGATCGAATGCTACTATGTTGCCAAGTACACTGGTAATACTACTTAGCATTAATCTAATTTTTATGGTTAAAATTGAAACATCTTAGTATATCGACAATCGTTCTAATATTCTTTAACTACCTATTATTGTTTAACAAGAATACTGCACTTATTTTGTTTAGTTTAGGTTTTCAAACACTAGCTGGGACTTCATTTGTTTCTTTGAACTTTGTTTAGTGGATGTAAATATTTAGAGAACCTGGAGTTGTCCAATTCATTGATCCAACTTAGGTAGAACTTTTCGAAATTTGTTATTCAATTCAATCTTCAATAATCGCTTAAAATCAACTCTCGGTATTTAGTTAAGTCGACCATCATTAAATGCCAGTTCCTAGTATTCTATTGAAATCAATGAACTTCGTCTTGTGTTTATTCATTTCTTAAAAAAAAAGGAAAAAGAAATAAAAATAATAAAAATAAAAACTAAGATCAATGGTTCTCGTGTTTATATGTTATTTAAATAGTAAAGTTTTTCATATTCATGTGGCTACTAGCTAAGTAAAATGTCATGCAAGTACCTTCGCTCCACCGTACTATCTAGTCGTTTGAGGGAAAAGTAGCGTGTCACCTCTTTTATTTGTTTGACTGGGAGAATGAGGTCAAATCTCATTGGCTCACCTATTCTCTTTTTCTTCGTGTTATGAGCACAACACAATGCCTCGATGTGTTCTCCCTCCAAGGCAACATAATTTTGCAGACTTGTCACATCAATAGCTAAGGCAATTGAGAGGAACCCAACCCTTGGCCAACTCAAGGGGACCTCTATGATCCGAGGCGGTTGAGGTCCAACCTTGATATGTAACACTTTGAGCAATGTGCGATTTAATTGATGTAAAATTTTTGAAAGGTGGCTTGTACAGCCTAAAACAAGATGTGGGAGGTCACAAGCCTAAGATGGCTACCATGTGACATCTTTAAGCTTGATATGTAAGCCATTGTGATGAAACCACATTCAAGCATCCAATGGACCTCATTTGCATCTCTTGCTTTACTCACATTTGGTGTTATTTGAAGGGATTATATATTGGTATTCTCAATCTAAAATATACCACTTGACTCCCCACATTGTTCTTTCTTCGTGTTTCTACCACAATCAAATCTTTGTTCACATTTTAAGCGTCGTAGTGAGCATGATCGCTGCCTCCCCTTTGTCCTTGGAAGTCGTGGCCGTGTCTTTAACGAGTATGTCCAAATGTGCAACTAACATGCACATGAAGGAGAGAATAGTTGAGATCTGTTAAAGGATGCGTTCCATCCACGAATCATTTTCCGTGTTGCTCCTCTTTTTGCCTGAAAAAGATCTAAGAACTGATGTATATTTATCTTATGAGAAATTATGGCAGATCAAACCTCATATTTGATAGTATTCTAAGATTAAATTTAAATGAATTAATAATTCCCTTATAATAGCTTAAGGATCTTATCAACCAGCAAAAATATGAAAATTTAAACAAATATATATGCTCTAGCATAAGCTTTTAGGTGTATATTCGTCAGCAAAGATACTCTATTCAAATCTCGATGCCACCGACTATTGAAACAATAAATATGAATAAATAAAATACCCGTGCTATGTGTACACGCATTTTTGCCCGATTAGTTTGCAGGGGGACACTTGACACTAATCCATTGGACATTGGCGAAAAAAAAAAAGAGAGAAGAAATTTAACCACATAAGTGCTACACATCCCCGTACACGGGGAATAACCCTTAATACAAAGCATCACCTGAACACGAAGGTGCATATATCTATTATGTAAGGAACACTTTGAAGTATAGTATCGGGTCAATTCCCAAACCTAATCCCGAGTAATATGGTCAGCCGTACAATGGTCCCTTTAATGGTGGTCCAAAGACGAGACAATGCATAAAACAAAGGCCCCATTTGTGGTCAATTTCAAGAGATAATATGGTACAAATAAGATCAATTTTTTACCCTAAAATATCAAGTGGAAAAAAAAAGTGATTCCCTTTCACGATCGACCATCCACATGTCTTCATTTTTTTCTCTATAGTACTGCTGCCTGAATGCATTCCCACATCATGGCTGACTTTTCAGTCGAAATTCATCATATTTATTTTTCATATATCAATGGATGCAAGATACACATACAAATAAATACGACAACTTTCTAGTTTTATGTTGATATATTTTTTTTTTTTTTGTAATACATAGTATATAGAAACAACCTGTGTTGATTTTATTCACGTAGCATATCAAGAGTTTGCTATAACTTTTGTTTCGACTTGAAAAGTAGCCATAATTACCAAACCAATGCCTTGTTCAATCTTGGGAAGAGTTTACAAATCAGGTTTTAAGTTTCACCAATGCAAAAATCAGGTTTCAAGTTTAAGAAATGCAAAACTCGGGTATTTAGTTAATTAATTATAAGTAATTATTATTTAAATATAATAAATTCACAATTATACAATTAATGATCACATGCACATAATTATAGNTTTAAATATAATAAATTCACAATTATACAGTTAATGGTCACATATACATAATTATAGATCACAATTTATTTATTGGTCACATCTTATCAAATTAATTAATCAAAAATTATTTCGAGATCACAAATAAAAATTTTTATAGCTCACCGTTTACTTCATTGGTCACATATCAAAAAAATTATAGGTCACAAATTTTTAATTAGTCACAAATTAAAAAAATTATAGATCACAATCACATATTTCCAAATTTGTTAGTCACAGATTATATTTTTAGTCACAAATTATCGAATTTTAAGGTCACGGTTTAATAGTTAGTCACAGAAAACCAAATAATTGGTCACATACACCCGTCTCCCGATTCCTATCCACCACCAATACTTGGTCACAAATCGACCAAATAATTGGTCACAGACACTCTTCGTCTCATCCCTGTCGCCGCCACAACCATAACCACCACCAACAATAACACCAATAACACACCACCACCCAAATCACCACCATCGCGGCCTGCAAAGCACCCTAACTTCGTTGCCCCCGTCACAACATCACCACAACCACCGCCACAATAATAACAAAAAACAACCACCGCCATCACAGCCTGCACCACAACACCAAAAAACCGCCGACCCCGCCACAACACCACCACAACCACCGCCACAACAATAACAAAAAACGACCACCACCACACGGGCCACCATTATCTGACAGACCACCACCACCACCACACGGACAGTCACTGCATGGACCACCATCACCACCGCACGGATTGCCACCACAAATCCACAATACCTCCATCAAACACCACCACCAACCACAGTACCGTACCACACCGTACCATCACCGCTGTCACAGCACCGATCGTGAACCACACCAAAACCTTCGCCATCGACCACCACAAATCACAACTCCACAAATATGTGCGTTAAACTAAGAAAAAAAACTGATTCCCACCGCCTCTGCCTCACACCAGCACCACCACCCCTTCTCTTCTCCTACTCGATCTGCAGCGCCGACGACGACGGGGCTTGTGGTCTAGTGTTGGCCGGAGCAGCTCCTTCATCGCCGGTTGCCAGGGTTTGAAGGGAGAGAGAAGGGGAGGCGCGAGAGAGGGGAGGGAGTAGAGAGTGATAAATTAGGGTTATTAATTAGGGTTTTAATATAATACCTAATTTTTAAATAAATAAACTTTAGACCTGATTTTTAAAAAGCAATCTTAACACCTGGATTTATGTAATTTCCACTTCAATCCTTAAGCTTTCAAATAGAATAGCCCGCTTGTTTCTTTCTAAAATGAAGCCAACTTGCTATTTGAACAATTTGTTAGGGTCCAATGTGCATTTATCCTTAAGTGTAAACAAAGAAAAGAAAAATCTCTATTTGAGTATATTGATAATTAGAAATCCTAATTCTTCTATAGCAATAATAAAATCGCAAAAAGTAAAAAGAAACGAGCACACAAGATCGTCGCTGTAGTAATTCACTACTATGAAAAAAAAGTTTTACAAGGATTTGAATGTAAAGACATTCAAGTTTTTGATTGAAGGGTTTTCAAGTCGTGGGAAGATTGAAGAAGCAGAAAAGATTGTCTCATAGATGCACCAAAAGCAGGGGCGGATTTAGGGGGGGCTGGACGAGGCTACAGCTCCTCCAGCCCCCAGTCCATTTAATTTTAATAGTAGAAAAAAAATTTATGTAAAAAAAAAATTTTTTTTGTGTAATTTTATTTTTTTTACGTATTGGCCCGGTTTGGAATTCAGTCCTGGATCCGCCCCTGGTCCAAAAGGGTTGCAAAATAAAGGAACTGAAGTAAATGAATTAGAGATTATTACCATCTAAAGTTTGAATTGGTTCGGGTTAGTGCAGATGGTGAAATGGATGTCAATAGTAAGTTTGCAGTATATCCAAATAACAAATAGATAATATGAATAGAAAGCGTTGATGAAGCTCTATAGTTGAGATCAGGGGCGGATCCAGCACCCGACGAGCTGGTGCGGTCGCCCGTGCTGGATCCGCCGAGAAGAAAAGTTAATTAAGATTTATAAAAAATAACTATATATACATTTGTTATTGTACACTCTTTACAGAAATCGCGTGTAGATCGTTTGGAGAGTAAGCGCCTTTCCACGTGAGATGCTTGGGTTCGATTCCCTTCATCAGCATTTTCTCTTTAAATTTTTAAATATATAACTAAATATTAATAAATAATTGTACTAGAATTCAATAAAAGAAGTGAAGCTCATGTGTAGAAGGACCATTTTGTTCAATAGGAG
>CAIGRP010051645.1:0-10529 GCA_903798385.1 Fraxinus cuspidata
CCACACGCGCGCGCCGCCGCCGCCGCCGTTCTACCTGCTCGACACTAGCGGGTGCCCGTGCCCGATCCGATTCGTGTACGGGTGCGTCCTTGTACTATATTATCTTTTTTGACAAAATTTATTTAATTTTGGACTAAATTATAATTAATCAAATTCTTGGATACTTAATGAAATTATTATATTTTATTGGCTTATTTTCGAATAATTTTTTTCTGACCGAATCTTGCTTTCTGTTCGGGTTTTGGGGCTGTCTGAACAGTGGCGACTATTTTGAAATGGCTCGAAGATTGTTCGAATGACCACGAACAATTCTATAAATAGCCTGCCTCAGTGCCAAAAAAATTACACCATTTTCATTCCAATCATTCTCTGCTTTGAATATCTCTCCCCGATATTGTTCTCAAAGTGAAAAACAATTCGTTGAGTTCGTTGGAACTCCTACAGATTACTATGCTGCTTCCGTGGAGACGAAATTTGTTTTATCTTGAGAAACGATTACTGAACACCTTTAGCACCAGTGAAGGCAGCAAATTCGTTTTAAGGAAACATCGTGAACTCGGTGGGCTCGAATTATACTGCGATTATTTTGATCTAATTGTTATACTGTCCAATTACTTTAAGGTAATCTTGTCGTAACATTGAAGGAGACTTTTATATTCCAGAATAACAGATAGAAATTCTATCAAAGGTACGTGAAAGTTTTTCTTTGTCTAAAATGCATTTGCAAAGGTGGTATTCTTTGCTTGAAACTTGCCTAATTTTGATAAAGCACACCACTCATTTTATGGTTAGAATACTAAGTTTGGTATTGGACTATTTTGATAAAAATTATGTTGAAATTTTGCATTTTGATCAAACAAATGGCAAAATTAGATTCAGAACTTCCAAACTATAATTTAGACACAATAAATAGTTAAGTTTTGAATTCAAGCCATCGCTTAGCATGTTTTATTGATTCTATTAACGTTGTTCACGAAAAATATCTTTCGGATTAAAATTCCCGCAAGTGTACGATTCATTAATAAATAATAAAGTGGATTTGAATCCAAGTATATCCCACAAAGATTGATTTAGTTTAATTTTAATTATCGCGACTTTAACTGAAACACTAATAATAGAGTGTGTTTATTTATGACAAAATTACGATTAAAATAATCTACTTATACAATTATGAGTAAATTAACTAAACGAAATGTAAATTATACTAAACGCAAATTGATATGTTCAATAAATGACAAATGCATCAGGATCCCGAATTTCCATACAATAATAATTTTTAACCTTAGTTCTACAATTTGACAACACAATTGAATTTTGTCGAATGAATGTTCCTATTTTATCTAATAATCACTCTCGAGTAATGTTAAATCCACTCTCATATATGACACCCTATATTTCTACGATGGATGCAAACGTACAAGAATGCATGAATTTTTATGAATGCTTAAAGATTCAAATAGAGCGTAACAATATATTTTTATCCCTTATCGAACCCTATAACAATTTACACCATGTGGAAACTGTTTTCCTTATTTTCGAATGCATAAAATAAGATATCAAATTCATATAATTACCGGGTACAATAATCGTAGATAAAAGATAATCATTTAAATCATTCAAAATCCAAAAACGTGTTTTCAATGTCAAATATGTAAAGTTAAAAATTAAAAATTCATATTACAAGGTTCATCGTTCTCCTGGCACAAATAAATCTAGTCTAACATCTTATGAAAAAGAAAGCAAAAGATATAAATTTTATTCATCACCTGTAAAATCTTGAATTCAATTTTGAGCTTCTTGGATTTGATCTTGATTTATTATCTGCCTGCTTTTGCAATTCTTTCTCCACACTAGTTATGTTTTGAGAGTTAGTATTTATAATCTCTCTAAAGAGTCGCAAAAGATCTCTAAAAATCATGCATATCTTGGCACAAACGGAATTTCTTTGTTGAAATTGAATTCTGAATTAAATATAATTTTCTAGCCGAATTGGCCTATGTAGGCGCCCAGTAGTAAACGGGAAACTGTCCGACATCCTAAATAGCCCCTGTAATTAAGGGTTAAAGGCCGGGCAACCGCTTGACCTATACAACTCGGCGAACTCGGCGACTGCCCAGTTATAAAAACTTCTCAAATTTTCCTTTTAGCCATTTTCTTCATTCTTTCTTCCATCTTGGTCCTCCACAATAAATTACTTTGATTTTAGTACTTCAATTTTTACTCAAATGTATATTAGTCATCAAACTTCCATCAATTGGTCAATTGATTTTTTTTTTCAATTGCTTAGAAATTGGTTCAAAATTAAAGTAAGATAAAATTAACCAAAGTTAAGTAAAATTCAATACTAAAATGACACAAAAACTTAATAATATGACCCGAATAAGCGCACAAAAATGCACTTATCAGATGATCAAAACTCTTTTATGTTAAACCTCCTTCAACAAGAGAGATGAGTCCCGCAACCTTTGCACCACCACCAGCATGTTGCGAGGCTACTCGATTATCATGTTGCATTTGCTTTTGATTTCGAAAGAAATGATTAAAAAGTGGTGATAATTATTGATTGTTGTTATAATGATTGTAAAAAAGTTTTTCAAATATACACATTCAGCACTAACTCTTGGAAGGAAAGGGATAACGGTTTCCCTACCGAATTTTTTAGTAATCATCGAGCAATATATACACTTAAATGATCATTGTCATTGGCTAGGAGACGACAAGGACGAGTCTTGGATGATCTCATTTTGATGAAGACTTCAAGAAATTAATAGAGCTACCACATTCTATTTCTATTCTAGAGACGGAGTTCCTAACACTCACATTACTATATAGAACTTTCAAACTAATAGATTATTATTGTAAAATAAAAGACCGATGCGAAGAGAACGGAGAGAATAAATGGTGGACTATGAATATCAATGTTCCCCCAATTGCCTTTTTGCCAAGTTTAAGGCTACTATTTTGAAGAAAAAATGGAAGAAATATTTGGGACATAATGACATTTACCCCCATTTGACCACCATTATAAAGAGAAATTGGGAGAAAACGATATTTTGAATAGCGATTTTTTTGGAGAATATGTCATTAAAAAGTAGGAAACTTTTTTGGATTTGTGTGAACGTGATTAAAAATTAGTACGAAAAATAAACAATTTTGTTTGAATATGATTAAGCAGGGGCTTAGCATTGAAAAAATAGAAATAGATGATTTTATAGCACGTGGACTTGGATTCGAGGAAATTGAATTGGTCCTTCACAATGAAACCCTTGTTTCACTTAACTAGTTTAGAAACTTGGAAACCAGAGTCTTAGTCATAATTTATTTATCTTAGATTAATAAACAAGTGCAATTTATATAGAAACAAATGCTAATGATGTATGTCAGATTCAAAACTTCATAGGGGATATTCGGTTTCCATTTTTTTCAATATATATTTTTCTCTCTTTTTGTTTTTCAGTTACATATTCTTTAATTAATAATATTACACGTAAATAATAAAAAAAATTCATCTTTTTTAATCACACATTCTTCATCAATCTATTATTCCAAAATATATTCTTCAAAAAATACGTACATCTCAAACCTTTTAATTTAGTGTGTACTCTGACGGTTTCGTCCAAATGTTTTTGACTTTACCAAAAGTCAAACATTTGATTTTCATTTGACAAATTTAATCAAGGGTAAAATAGTCTAATGTCATGGAATTAATGAAAACAGTTAAAAATGAAAAGCGAAAATATAAATAAGAAAAGAATAAAAAACAAACAAAAATTAAAATGAACACTCACCTTCCCGAGTCAGAAATCCAACCCCGGCCATCCATCCCCACCACCTCTTATGAGGATCGATTGAACATGTTAACTCGGAGACTTGAGTGAAGCAAATCTTGATCGATGACCTGAATTCTTTAGAGAATATTACAATTAGGCTCTTCAACCTTTCTTGTATAAAAGTGAGGTTTTGAGTCCACAACCTATTTAAATGTATGAATTTGAGTCTCCAGGTGATCAAAATCATAGACTTCAATTGATTAATTGGAATTTATTTAATTTGATAAATTAGGCTATTTACTTTAGTAGAGATAAATGTCTTATTTCATTTTTTTTCCCACACTTTTTGTTCAAAAACATTCTTGAAACCTAAGGTGCGGTATTCTTTCTTGTTTTGATGAAGAATTAGTGAATTCCTTTCTTTTTTTCAATTTAAGAAAATGAATAGAACACACAACACGTGGGTGCATTTTTTTTTTTCCTCTGATTGTATTTCACAATCATTTCAATAATAGTTCTGCCCTAATTTTCACTTCCTAGGAAAAAGTTAAAAAGAATGTATAAAACAAAATATAAAAAAATCTGCTGCCCCAACAAGACGACCTGATAAACACCTCTAAGCTTGTCGAAGTTAATGTGTACATTCCCCGCGAGGCATTTGTATCAATTAAAGAAATTGTTGAAATTCCTAAAGTGATACACTCTTTCGAGGTCGTATATTTTTCATGCTAATCATCGATTGATTACAATATTTATAACACCATCTGTATACTTAGCGTCCATACATTCGCAATAAGGTAACTAATGAACATTCAACTCGCTAAACCATGTAGTTTTAAAATTTAAGTTTTATTACTTGAATTTAGCCTAATTTAAATTTATTTAATTTGCGTAACTTTGCCCACTAGTCTTGTCAAATATCAATCTCTCACAGCAATAAATATAAAAATGTGTTGGGTGCTAAATAAAACTGAAAAATAGAGAGAGAAATTAACATTTATTACAATCTCCATTTGAGAAAATTAAAACTGAAAACTGAGTTTGGGTTTGTCCAAATAACTCTCCTTTTATGGCTTGCTGCACTCGCCAAAATAGTCTGCGCAATCTGCAGAATGGTTAAAAAATGCTACATCTACAGTTCTAGTATTTTCCCATTTGGATTGAAATTCCCTTGATAGGAACCACAATAAAGGGTTCTCAACTGGCTCTATCATAAACGTGAAGAAAATTTCCCCGTGAAGCAGAACACAAGAACAAGCTGCATCTAAACATCGAGAATATAGTAAATGTTTGATTTATTTCACCACAAAATCCCAATGTCAAATTATACCAGCCACTATGTCGCACGAAGCATATGAACCCAAAGTACCCTATTTATCTGCCGAGCCAACTAGCTGCCTAACTCTGCGTGCACAATCTGCAAAATCCTTGACGAAACTAGCACATTTTAGGGGGTCCTTCACATGTTCCTTGTAGCACTTCAAACAAGCATCTTTCTCTTCCAAACAGGGAAGGTGCTTCTGTTGTGGAAGTTTGAACTCCTTGTCATGAAGTTCCTTGGCTCTTTCAGTTACTTCCTGCAACAGGTTTTCCTGCTGTTTGTTCAAACTTTCTACAACTTTCTCGCTCTCCTGAAGGACAGACCGGATGGCGTCTAACTTTGAGTTGGCAGATTGTGGAGGGGGGACCGGCAAGTATAAAGGAGGTTGAAGTGGCCATCCAGAAGCAGCTTGACCCTTTTGTGCATTGGAATCATCAGAAATCTGCTTTGTATGTACTTTTTCTGATTGCCTCTTTGGTTTCGGCTTCTTTGTTTTCTTCAACTTTTCAGGATCGTTGGCTAGCTGTCTAACTAAATTGCTGCTGATTTGGATAGTAAATGATTCACCCATAATACAGGCAGCTTCTGGCTAGTTACCTGAGATATTGATCAAGATAGTTCCAAGGGATAAGAAGCAATAAGATGTCAAATGCATTTTTTAGGTTCAATAGTGACCACCTCGGAAAAAGATACAGCATAGCCCCTTCTGAGGAATTCACCACCTTGTGTGTGTATATATATTTGAAAAGCAGCGAAGGAAGGGGGAGGGGGAGCGTGGGAGGGCTCGTATGAATAGAACTCATAACACCCTCCTCAGGCCTAACAGTCTTTGCATGACTTAGAGACAGCTTATACTACCAAACACTATAATACCGGAATAGGATAATAAGCAATAGGACAAGGTCTAAAACCCTAATAATATACCACTACTCTGCAGTCTCTTCTTGACAAATGTCCAAAATGTTAGGTGTAGGTGTTACATCTGATTTTTTACTAATGATCAACTTTTGGCAAAAAACATATTTTATCTTTGGACAAAACAAAGCTTTCACAGGTCTAGAAGATGTATACTTCATATGTGTTGATCAGTATATTCTTTCTGGCAAGGGGTAGAACAAAAAAGGAAGAACATTTTAGGGTTAACCGCGGTGCTGGTAGGAAGCAAGGGTTCTTGAGTTGGCTGCAGCAGCATTGGTTTTATTTGGAGGAAGACAGTGAAGTTTTTGGCTGGGGGTGGCTGGGAGTGACCTGGGTAGGGGAGCTATTGGGGGTGGCTTGGGCAGAGGATTAAGTGTTTATTTTTTTCTTTTTTGTTGTTTTGTATCAAACATTTTTTGCTTGTGTAAGGGTAAATCCAAATCATATCAACTTCACAATCATTTCTCACGAAAACAATCAAAGAGAACTATGGGCGGCAAAAAGTGAAAAGTTGGGGACAACACGGCCTAGATATAAAGATTCAGGACAAAAGTGCAAAAAGGAGTTACAATTGAGGATGGTGGCTTCTATTTTTCCTAAAACGATTAAACCTAATTAAAAGCCTAATTTGCAACTAGAAACATAAGATGGATCAATAGTAACGAGTGGTAATCACAAAACAAGTCCACTTTTCCACAACTAGAAGTACCAATCCAAGACAAATGAAATTTATGAAACCACCGACCAACTATTTGCAATACTTTTGCTTCCTTTCACCTTAAAGGAAAGAAAAGTCCGATTGAACAAATAAACTGGAAAATAGATCTAGCAGCAACAAAAATATCAAAGAAAGAGAAGAAGAGTGAAGTTACTAGTCAATATCCTAGTCTGTCACCAAAAAGTAAAAATACAACTTGAAAGCTAGAGATCGCATTTTAGTTGGCAGAATAGAGGGATAGGACACGCTTGGGTTGTATATAAAACAGCCCATAAACTCTTAAAGATGTTATAGCCTATGACAAAACAGACTCAAAAGTTATAGCTAATAAAAAATGTCCCGAAAATGGCAAGACTAAGAAGCACACACTTCGCTGCCGTGAGGCTTATGCTGTGTGTGTGTGTGGTTGTATGCCTTGAAACAAAAAGTAGCCTCCCTCATCCCCCTCTAACTCCACAAACATACCACGTTTTATTCTTCACTTAATTTTCTTTTTCCATCCACCCAATGAAGGGTTGACAAAGTCAAAGCAATAAGTGTCATCAGTAAATCTCTTCTATGTTCAGTATTCTATTCAAGAAAATTACGTATCAGAAATTAGATTACCTATCCCCGATGCCTGAACCTAAGAAATTGAGGCAATTGAGCTCAGTCCTGCCTGTTCCACTTCTATCAATTTTACTTATTGTTGAACACAACAAATATCCCACATGATGTTCTAATGCTTTTTGAGTTAATCCGGTGGTGCAAAACCTGATAAATGCCCAAAGTATATGTGATAACAGCGAGAGGTACTAAGATTTCGAGTGTTTAATGATAATTCTTCTCCCTTTTTCTTGGGAAGAACGGAAATGTTTCCTTTAAAATCGAACTTCCCTCTGGACAAGTAGTTCTGTGGAATCCATAAAGATTTCTGCTAGAAATGAAAGACCTTGTAAGGTTCTTTATTTCAGACACTAAAATGGGAGGAAGTTTACCTACTCTACCTATTAAAAGACTTCGAAGTGATTCAGTCTAATATTTCCTACCGCCAAAGCTGTTAATTGCCCCCTGTATGATTCGAGACTTTTGAGCTTTTAAAGTAAGCACTAAAACATCAAAGAATGCAGTATATGTTCTCCTTCGTTGTCGTTCCACTTTAATTCGTTATATTATATAGGTCTTTCAACTCATCACAGAAATGAAGGAAATTCAGAGAGTTTCTCGTCGCCCTATACATGATCACAGGCGGAGCAACCTGTGGTCTAGTGGGGGCAGTTCCCCCCAGTGACTTTTGGTCCTGGGTAGTTCACCGGTAACACTTGAGAGGTGGCCGGTCCTAAAGGCAAGGGAAAACCATAAGTAACCACATCAAATCCAATATAGATATTGCCGGTGACGAGAATGCCGATAAGACTGGACCGAATCTTAGATCAAGGTTATGTTGAAACTAAATAATTCAGGACAATCAAATCAAGTGCGAAATCAACATATAAAGCCTGAATTTAGACAAATAAATTTGATATTACCTTCAAAGTTTGGTGATGAAGAAGTTGATTTACCCTTTTGTAGATATCCGGGAAATCGCTGCAACACGAGACAGATTAATTGGTGCCAAGGAAACCCTTCGCCGCTTGTCTCCTCCGGTTACGCCTGTGTTATGAATGACACCGAGATTGGCTTTTAATTGGGCTTTTAAGTGGTTCGTAAGCAAACGCATAGAATGGGCTTTTATCTTCTTGATAAAACCCCAAATGTATGTTCTACCTCTTCTTCACAAATGAGAGGTCAATTAAAAAATTGATAGATCATATGTTAAAAGATCAAAATTTAGTAAACTATTTATTTTACCTTTTTGAAATGGGCCTTAAAATTACTCTTTAAAATTGATATATTTTCTCTCTTTGTCTCGTTATTTATCGAAAATGCATCAATTTTAATATAAAGAGGTTTAATCAATTTTCATTCGATGAAGAGATACACTTTGCGAAATTTTATACCAATTCTCTTTCCAATTCAATAGTTATTGAGGAATTTACACCATTCAAACAACACAATAGTTACATGGTCTCAATATACTCAATAATCATAAAGTCAAACTTTTAAAAGATAAACGAATCACGACACAATTACATTTCATAAAAGAACGTTAGTTATGAGTCACATGTTTCATGACATATTTGATGTCACAACGATTATGTTATCCTTACGCTCATACATTTCATAGAATGTCAAATTGGTCACATTTAGCTATCATTTAAGTTTTGAATTACACACACTTCATATTATTAAGTTGCACTTCTACGTGTTATAAATTATCACAGTCATCAACGAATGTCACATATCAATCGAAAACATGACTCATTGACTCATATAATTCTACGCAATGTTTAATTTTTTACCGTCATAATTTTTTTCCCTAAACATCCTATCCAATCATGACAAATGAAACAAAGGATGAGTCTTTTTCACTTCTCGTGAACCACGGGAGCACCAAGTGCCCAGAGGAACAGAGTTATTTTCCTTTCACGGGGAGGCGGCGCATAAAAAAAGTGCTGGCCCATCAAAAAGATTGGTTCCTTCACGAACGAAGTTGGTCACAAACAAAAAATAATAATTTCTTCTTCTTGCTTCAACGAGTTTATTCACAATTTCAAAGATTTGAAATCTTGCATAAATTTGTACTATCAATGTAGTTGGCCACTGTGATATTATAAGAGAGATGTTGCCTAATTTGCTACAGTGTATGGGCAATTTATGAAGAGAGAAACAACTTACATGGGCAAAAGTTTTCTTCCAGGTTCGATCTGGAGCCAGACCACACATGTCCTCTCGACCTTGATCGTATCACCACCTTTGGGTCATCCATGATGCATGTTTGTAGGGGCGAATTTAGTTTGGGGGCAGTGAGGTCAGGTGCCTCCACACTAAATTTAAAATTTCAAATTTTGTTCAAAATTTTCAAAAACAAAAAATTGTAGGGCATCCCTGTTTGAGACTTCAATTTCTGTCTCCATAATTAAAATCTTGTGAAAATTACCTCCATAATTCTTTATCCTAACTCCGTCCATGCCTGTTTGAGCTTGGGTACCTAGCTCCTCATTTTCAACTGATTACCTAGTTATCCTGCCAGAGGTTGGGGTCCTCACTCCCTCTTGGGCCTCTTGACCTACGGCAAAATCTCCACGTTGAGCAAGAAGTCCCATTCCATTATATTCTTGTTTCCAACCACCTTCGAAGTTTTGAGACTATCAAAAATCCAATCATTCTAGTATTATGTAGGTATCCAAATGCTTACAGGATGGCATCTCACCAAATTCTATATATACTTTTGGCTTTCATTCATTATTCAGGTACGTTTTTCGCTACGATTTATAGCCTTATACATACGACTCAAGCATTGGACGTCTGCGAGATCAACTCCCTTAGCCTTTATGCAGATAGTTTAAAGGTTTTGTTCGTGCTCATCTCTCGTGCATTCTTAGTTTGAGACTGAAAATCTCCGGTACGATTTTTTGTAACATCATGTAACAATTTGCTATAGAAACCTCAAATTAGGACCAACTTGCTGCCCAAGGCCAACTCCGCAATTTTTCGTTCTTTACATGAAATACATAATTTACAAAAGGTTTTATATTCACATGAACGCTGTTCCTGCTCTACCATTTGTTGGAATTAATTTAAAGTAATTGATTTAATTGGGTGAGAAATAATTAAATGTGTTATTTAATGATATGGGCCATTGCAATTAATTTTTGTGAATTGGAAAAGTCTCTAATATAGGCCCATAAGTTGATAAGCCCATTTTAGTGTCTTATATATG
>CAIGRP010051650.1:0-10936 GCA_903798385.1 Fraxinus cuspidata
AAAGCCCAAGAGCCCAAGGCCCAATCAAAGACTTTTAATATAATGCGTGAGGCGTGACTCGAACCCCCCGACCTCCCAGACAAATTCCATACTTTTCACTAGTTGGGCAATTCACTTGAATTAATTATTTCTTTCACATATTATATTTATTGTATAAATATCTAACAAAAACTCTTGTATGTAATTTGCTTTAATAACAACACAAATATATAGGATTTCAACGAAAATTACAATTTGAATAGATTATACTTTTCTAATATAACTAGGAAATGTTAGAATTTTATTAAAACTTTAATCTCAAGAACTTGAAGACCCTTTAAACATTATTTTCAAGATCCACTATGTCAAATCACCAAGAAAATTATAAAATGCGGAACATACTTTGATTAATTGGGAACGATTCTTTATTATTGTACTTTGAATTGGGTGTTATTGATTACAACTTCTTGATTTTGATTGTTTGTTCTTGATTTATAATTGTGGGTTTTTGATATTTCTCTTTAATATGTTTTGTATTGTTATTCTTATATTGATGATATGACACATGTAATGAGAATTACATATGAATTGAGAACTATAATCCTATATATATTTTTCCATATATATTCCGACTCATCATGAAATACAACCCTAAAAGAATTGGTCTTCACGTATTTATGTCCATATTATATTTAGATGTCCAAAACCCATAACTTTAATTCTTTATTGGATCATTCTAATTGGGCTCAATATTAAAATAGCTTTCAATATACAATTAATTACATATGTAGGCTCGCATAACAAATTAAAATCCAATGGGAAAATCATCTAAACTTGTATATAAAACCAACTAGTTGTTTATCTTTATCTATTATTTACAACATTATACATTTTTTGTGATTATTTAGTACTCTAAACTCGTTAGGAATTGGCACAAGTCACTCTTGACACTGGGGTACTTATTAGTTGAAAAGTCCCTATCTTTAACTTAGCTTAGCATGTTAAGTCACTTTCTTGAAGTTAGCCTGACATGTTAATTACGAATGGAAAGATACATGTACATGATGAGTTTGCTAAAGGACTTGTCATTTCATAAATTAATGGGAATTAAGGACCTGTTCTATTCACTCATCTTGTTTCTAATATTAGAAAATAAGCATTCAATATTTAAGAAAGTGGAGAGTTGAGACCACCACCAAAAGCTAGTGTAAGGTGCAACCCAACATTAGCTAAAAGAATATCAAGCTCAAAGTGCAAGTGGGCACTCCTTCAAATTCACATCAAATGTGGCCCCCACCCCCTCTATCTATCTCTCTCTCTCAAAACTTACTAGGTTATTGGAAAACAAAAGCGTGTAACGTAACTGCAACATATAACTTACATAGAAATATCATTTCTAAAGAAAACAAAACACAAAATGTTGTATAACAAATTATATTTTATATTTTTAAAATTTATTGATTAATTTTATAATCATTTTAATATTATATTAAACTCAAGTAGGTAGTTAATATTCTGTAGTATAAGAGCTAAATCATGTGATTATTATGGTCTTGGTTTTCAAATATTATGGTCAATAGTTTTTTTTTTTAAATTCAAATAGTATCCTTAAAGTTTACAATTATTTAAAAAAAAAAGTTTTAGAATTTTTTTAATTTCATAAAAATTTTCGAGATTTTTGGCCACGTGTTGAAACAGTATTCAAAACAAAAACTCTTAGGGGATGTTTTCTTTGTGTTTCAGTTTTGTGTTTTGAATTTATTTTGAGTTTTGTATTTTTAGTATTCATTTTGAGATTATTGAAAATGTGTTCTTTATGATATTTTGAAAATACGAAAAATGCGTTTTGAAAATTTTGACTTGATTATAACTGAAAACAACCAAAATAACAAATTTTTCGTTTTGAGTTTTTTTTTGTAAAATTTTAACTTGTTTTCAAAAATCCGTTTTCGAAAATGAGAAAGAGAACGCGTTTTCACTGTTTTGGAAAATCGAAAACAGAAAATAATTTGAAAATGGTAAAGAGAACATGCCCTTAATATTTTAAAAGTTTTCGTGCAACTTAGAACTCGTTCCATCTACTCGAAGTTGTGAAAAGGGAATACATACTTATCAATGTCATAATTTCTTTATTTTTCTTTTGTGATCGAATGGATTAATTGCTATATTGTGGTGGTGCCTCAGATGACAATTGAGAAACGGCAATCATTCTTTGATCACTTTAACCCCAAGTGGGCATTTGGAGGATCATTGTATATCTTCTTTCGCTGTCTCTTTTCTACTTCATTGGCATAGTTGAAGTGACAAATTTTGTACTTTGTCTGGTAATGTTTTAAAATATCTGTAAGTTGTGAATTTTATAAAAATGTGTGTATTATAATGAGTAATAAGTTTTGGGTTCTATTAAATGTATACATAAAATGTATATTTGATCTGCTTAAATTAAAATTTAAACTTTACCAAACATGCTCGAAAGATTAGTTCCGAGTCACTATTTTTTGAAATATTTCATAATGAAAAACTTGCTAAAAATGAAGAAAATAAAGAAAGTGGGTTCTTGTCAAGTTACAAGGCAACAAATGTATGCGCTGTTGGTTGTTTTATACTTAAGCATGCAAATTGATAGACAGAATGTCACGCTTTGCCTCTACAAGTGGGAGAGAGTTGCAATTCTTTTCTATTCATATGTTAAAATTGTCAATACTCATCATATTTTAGGTAAGTATCAGATTCGGATCTTGAAATTGCTAATCCAAAATGGAATAATGATGTCTACATGTGTTTAACATCAGTCTATGTGAGTATGAATCCCAATACATAAAAATGCATTATAATTTTATTGAACGTGTAAAAGGGATCCTATTGTCATATACACTGTGCTAAGCACAATAAGGATGATTAGCAAAACTCTACAAAATGAGTGCATTTATTTAGAGTAATAATATCTAAAGCAAATGGTAAGTAATTGAATCTCTCAAAGGTAAGAATAAATATCCATTAAGATGTTCAATCTCAATTATGTAATTGGCACTAATCACTAGTCTAGATGAATATCATTATTTTTATTTTTAGACCACTTTAGTGAAATTCTTGAAGTTTTTTTTAAAAAAATTCTTTGTTCATTTTTTTTATTTTTCTTAAAAATTTAATTAGGAATTCATAATTTATTCAACAAAACACATTTTTCTCTAGCTCAACAATAATAATAAAAAAAAATGCTTGAACATAATTTCATTATCACGTCATATTCTTCATTGCACATGTCATTATTTCCCTTATGTTGAAGATAGAAATCAAATTAACAAATCTTACTCACCTCGCTATGGCTTTTACTTCCTAAAATCTCTAGTTTTAATGCTCAAACTGTTGGAAATCGAATCAATCCTGCACGACGAAAATTAAAACAATATTCAATTCCCACCAAGGATCTACATTGTATTTAGGTAGAAACTGTGATAGAATTAATACATTTGATGAATTCCACAAACTCCTTTGCTTTTTCATGAACTCCAATGATCACGTTCTGCAATCTAAGCTGTCCAATTGTCCAGCCTCCAACGGTGATACACACAGAGAACAAGAATGACGGTTAGGATTTTCTTTTCTTGTGCTAGCAAAAATAATGAATTATTCCATACAATTTTCAAACTCTAGCAGCCTATCAATATAAGTCCAAGCGGGCTTGACCCGTCTATTAAACTGAACCCGATCCAATATTTAATTAATCAAATTAATTAAATCTGGTCCATAAATTAATTAATCAAATTAATTAATTTGGGCATATTAATAATATCATTACTTTGACTTGTGGGATCACCCTTTTGACCTAAATCTTCTTAGAAGATGTAATCTTAATCAATTGAGTCATCAAATTAGTCGTGTGACTCGCTTGATTAGTCAAGAATCTAACATGAGTAATTAGATCATGTTTGTTTTTCCTAATCAAGGGTTTACGACACTGTGTTCTAATGTGACCTAACTCGAATATAACATGAGTAATTAGATCATATTTTTTATTCCTAATATAAGGGTTTACAACACTTAGTTCTAATGAGACCTAACTCACTGCAGTTTTAAGACGAGAGAATGAATTTAGAAGTAATCTTAGGTTTCAAATTTTGAATTTTAGGTGGGAAAAATCAATGTTGTATAGATTATTTCAATCTTAAGGCCCCTAATCTTTTGGCCTTGTTCCTACTTAAGAGCTCATGACACTTAGGTCTTATGTGTACTAATTTACGACAATTGTGACACGTTGGGATGAACCTAGGAACAACTCTTGGTTTCAAGTGATGAACATTATAATTTATTGGGGAAGGTACAAATTTGTTGTTTAGAAGAGGAAGCTGTATGAGAATTTGTCTTTCTAAATCCTACACCTCCTCTATTCTCTAGCTTGATTTGCAATTTTAATATGTTTTGAAGTTTGTTATAACAACAAGAAAAGATTGAAGCTGGACATTAGATTTCATGAGATCGCTCATAAGATATTTAACCTTAACATCTAAGATTCTTTCTCAACCCTTAACTCATTCAATCTACTACTAGATTTTTTTCTGAGTTTCACCACAAGACTCTCCTTTTTTAACTCTAGTTCATGTCATTTCTTAAAGGCAAAGCTATTCACCTTTCTCATCCTATTGTAAATCCCAATCATCATTGGATCCATTGTTAGGATGTGATTGACTCATCTAGAAAAAGTTGGGCCAAGGATTGCAGTTAAGCTCCGACACCAATTGAAATTTTTTTTAAGTGTGTACTGCATTAATACTAGTTGGAAACTATTGTTATTTAAACAAAAATGCAAAATTAAACAGTTAAAAGCAGTAAGTCACTTATTAATTGGTTTCTAGATGATTAATTCAATTTAATTAACCCTAAATGTCAATCAATTTATAATGATCAAAGGTAATAAATAATGAATAAAGAACACCAAATTGATCATAGAGAAGAATCCGTAACTGGATAAAAAACCTCCAAGAAAACATACCAGTAAATGATCCACTAGAAAAGTTAACTCACAATTAGTGTAGACATTGCAAGACATTGCAAAACTTTAGCTGATTCTAGCCATCAAACTTGTAAATCACCGAGAAACTCCGTTAGTTGTGGATACCCACACTTACTAGAATTCTGGGCTTCTCTCCGCTAGATGACCAAGAAAGAACTCTTTTCATTTCAGGGCGCTAGAACTCCAAGCGCCTTTTCCCAAACTTCAGAACTCTCAATTGGATAAGATAGGTTTTGTTTTTGGCGTTTGATTAAGGAACTTTCATGTGTTGATCTTAGGCTGAGGTAAGAGAAATTAAAAGATGGATCTCGAATTGAAAGTAAGTTCTCTTACTTAATTCAAGGCTTAACTGATATGTGAATATTGTTTGGGTTGAATAATGAACAAATAATATTGTGGTTGAATCAAAGAATCAATGTATGGATATTTAGATCTTCAAAGAATGATCTCTATAATAAAAATAATGTTCAACCATACCTTTGGACGTCCGATAGAGTATATATTTATTATGGGTAGTGTTTGGGATTAAAAGAAACTCAAAATTAACTTGAAAATCGAGTTTTATTGTTCCTCGGATAACCATGTCGCTCAAGCGCTAGGCGAGCGACAGCTAAGCATCGGTCAATGTTGTTATCATAATTTTCTCTTCTAATATCCGATTGAGACAATTATAAGTGCGTTGGAAAGCTAACTAAAAGAGCTAAATCTTCTAGAAATAACAATTTTCAAATTTGAAAGTTTTCTATGTGATAATACGTCGCAACTTGTGATTGAGAATATAGAACAAAACTTGTGCAACACTTTGACACTTCTTTAACTTCTAATTGCATTGCATTGATTATATATGATCTTTTTGAACATCTTTGACTCCTCCAAGAACTATACTACCAATCTCAAACATTTTTATTCTAATTAGAATTTTATAATTCCTATTTTGACTTTGATTATAATTAGATAAACTTCTAATACAGTTCAACTAGGGCATGATTTTAAATAAGAAAAATGCCAACAAATTTAGAAATTGCTAGTTATACTTTGGACTTAACACGAAGCTCGATTGGATTAGGGTCTTTTAGAGGTAGACCCAATTACCTCATATGAAAAATAAACTTTCTTTCCAGTTGGACACCTTATTTAGGATATTTAAAATTTGGGACAAGTTCTAGGATAGAGAGGAGAAAGATTATAAAAGCCCTTTTGAGGATTATTTTTACTATCAGCCTTCACTAGATGGTTGATCGACCTAAAAATATTAGAAGATAACTCTTCATCTAACCCCACAACTATCCACAAGAGGAAAGACCAAACTGAATTAGCCTACTCATTTGGGAAAAGTTTGGTGGGGAATATAGTTGAAAGAGACAAGAACCTCGTAGAAGAAATGACAAAAAGGAATCCTAAGCCCCATGTCCGTTGAATTCTTGTGAATAGAAATAGAGTCACGATGTGAGAAATCTGCAGTCTAATATTATTCAAGACATTCTAGTTCGATATCTTTAGGGATATTAAACTTGTTTTTAGTCTTAGCCAAGTCCCTTCCGATAATATTGGAAAATATCTCCGAACCCTCATAAACAATATCATCATCTTTACTCATATTAGAACCCCCAGGTTTATCTAAAGGCTTGTTGGGAAAGTTCCAAAGGTATAGTCCCTTACCTTCCTAAAGGTCCGTGAATTTATACACATACATGTTTGTATTATAGCCATTTGAGGTACGACATCAAAGTATAACACATTTACAGAAGATGACGATGATGAATTCAATTTGTCATCTGAAATTATGGTGAGGTAGATTTTGATGGTCTCCTTGATGTGAGTGGTGTTTTGGCTGCTCCAATCGGTGATTGCTACCTGCAAAAGGAGGTCGGGGCTTTCTCCCCCCGTTTCACCTCTGATGTGAGAATTAGCACTCGATTTTAGAGAATGGGAAGATATTATATTGAAATTCAAATAGTTCAGGTTTCAAGAAGTAACTACCTTTCTCACCTTGGAGGTATTTATAGGCACCTGTTGCTACGCATGTGTTTGACGGTTAATGGTGCCATGTGTCCCACGTAAATCTTCTCACTTCACCCACGTTCTAATGGGATGACCCCCACTCTTGAAATGGTTGGTTGTGTCCACGTTTGCCATTGAGCGGTTCCCATCCAGCTCATTGCCATTTATATGGTTAAGTATAGTTTCGGCCTCATAGACGGCCTCATGGGGGTCGACGGCCTCATAGTAGTATGTGGTCTCATGTGAACGTAGAGCGCCCATATGTTGGGGTAGATGGCCTCATTGTGGTAGGCGACCTCATGTAAATGTAGAACGCTCGGTTGTTGGGGTAGACGACCTATTACATGGTGCTCAATATGGAGTTGATATCAAGTAGTTTTTTTTGCCTCAATGAACATCATAACGAATTAATAATGCCATCATATATCACTAGCCCCTCTACCTCTTGTTGATTTCTTATCGAGGGGTAGTCTCTTCTTCCTAATTAATGTAATTAAATTAATTTTTTTTTGAGAAAGTGTGTCGACATTCAATATAAACGAGTTGATCAATTTAATTTACGTATTTACTGAAGACCATGCAAGCAGCACCCCATGATTGGGTCTAAGTTTTTCCCCCCAAAAAATTCAAAAAATGTCACTATTTAAGGAGGTTTGTGCTTTTACTTCACTCATTCTTCAAAATTTTCACAACTTCATCCCCTCTCAAGGAAACTTCCCCTCCACTTTCTCCTTCATCATATCTTTTATCATGTATAAAACATTCATTTCTTCCTCATCCGATGAAAGTGAAAACGAGGGGGCGAGAAAGTCGACCGACCCATAGTTGGATGGGCCGATCGGCACGGGGTCGACCAGCCTTGCGGCTAGTCAAGGGGCGAGCCCCATTGAAAGTCTCCCTTGCGGGGTTGTCCAATTTTTTTTTTCGAGCCCTACATTTCAACACACTTGGATGAACTTCAAGCTTTTCATTCTAGGGTCAACCAAATCCTTAGACCAAAATGTAGAGATAGAGCGGGATGCCGCAGGTGAGGAGGTGTTTCTTGAGATTCCAAAATGTTATAGTCTTTATAATTTCCCCTCTAAATTGAAAAGTCTCTTAAAAAATATAATCATGTGGATCGTTATATTTATAGAGCCCCTAGTCCCAAAGAAAGGCTTCCCGAGTCCGACCCGGCAAAGATGCCGTTAATAAAGATATAATGGATGGTGGTTTCCAATTTTCCATCCATCATTTCTTCATCTCGTTATTCAATGAATTTCACATCAATGAATTTCACCTCACTCATAGTCAAATAAATCCTAACGCGTGGAGGAAAGCTCTTTATTTCTTAGACGTCTGCCTTAGAAAGGAAATTCCACTCTCAATGGACCTCTTCAGGTGCATCTTCGAGATGCACGAGTTAACTCAATGTAATGCCTTCATCTATTTTACCACCAGAGTCTCATTGCGTTTTCCCAAGTTTAGGAATTCCAACAGTGGGTGGAAATCCCGATTTTTCTTCGCTCGACCCATGAGGGTCAATTCTCTTTCAATACCCACTGGAGACATCCCTTAATTTCCCTCTTCAATAGTGAAATCGAGATCACTCCCCTTCTAAAGGTACAAATCCAAAAACTGACCAAAATTTCATCCCTTGCTCCCGACCTTGGGTTAGTTCTGATAGTGAGGAATATGTTGTTAGTGGGGATCGGTCGTCCTACTGGTAAGTCTCTTTACCTGACTTGTATATTTATGCTTGTCAAAATCTTTGACTTGTTTTTATTTGTTGGATTTGATTAACTTGATTGCTTGCCTACATATATGAATTTTGAAGTCCCTTCCTGAGATGAGAAGCGATGAAGGGTTCATCCCTACTGGTGGTAAGTCCATGCATGTTTCACTTTTAGTTGTTTCCTTTGTGCGCCTCTTGACTCTTTTTTTGTAAACTTGATAGACTTTATCTTGTGTGCATAAGGGTGGAATTCAACTTAGAGGAAACCATGGATTCATTGGCAGAATGTGGTCGCGAGAGTGATGATGACCCCTTTCATTCCATTGAAAATGAAGAAGACCAATGATGGGGCAACATAGTGATGTTCCATCGAGGAGGCATCTCAACCTTTGGATAAGCCTGTTGATACTATCCTGCCTCCCGTGGCTGGAGGTGGTAACTTGAGTTGTGCCGTGATCGAGCGCGAGGGTTCTCCTCTTCCAGACTTTAGATTTCTCCCCTCTTGGGATATTCAGAGATGACGGTAGTCAGGTCCTTGGTTATGCCTGGATGGGCTCAGGGGATTGTCAGGCTATGTGCTAGAGACATCGAAAGGGTTCTAGCGGTCCACAATTAGAGGGTAAAAATTTTTTTACCGTACTTCTTTGCTTTTGTTTATCCATTCTTCTATATATGCCTTGTAGTTATTTGATCATTTGTTTCCTTTAAGTTGTGGCCCTTTAGATAGGGCTCGTCAAGTCAAGTTATCTCCTTTCTTCGGAGTTGAAGACACTTTCCGAGGAAAAGAAGGAAGAGTCTCACTAATACAGGAAGAGGGTCTCTTCTTTGAAAAAGTCTCTCGAAACCTCGGAGGCCCTGCTCACGAGCAAGAGATAGACAAAATGCGATCTGTTTTGGCTCGGGCTCCCAAGGAGGCGATGGAGAGATATAAATCTTCTACGGAGTATGCAAGGATCTAGAGGCCTTCATGGAGCGGTACAAGCTGTCTTCTAATTTTGCTAGTGCTTTGCATTCTTATGGGGGGAAGGCGATGGTGGCGTCCACCAAACTAACTAAGGAGTAGATATCTGCCGAGAATCCTACCATCGACCCCTCAGGCTTTGATAGGTTTCTGGCTCAGTCCAAAGGCAAGGAAGGTGGAGCCCCTCAGTCCAAGACATCTGGGCATACATCCCGAGGCGAGACTGATGGGGCTCTACATTCAAATTGACCTGGCCCATTGTTGTAGGCCTCTTAGCACTTTCTATTGTTATTTTATTTTTATCGTCGAGTTATTTAGTACTTTTTCCTGGTCTGGGATGTGGACAGACATTCTTATTACTTTTGAGCATGTACGCTTGCTTTTTGAACATCATTTAGTTTTGCTCACTCCCCCCCCCCTCCCCTTTTTTTCTCACTGCTATATGTCGATCAGTGTTGGATGCCGAGTCCGATGATTTTGAGCCTAACCATGTCAGGTTTTGAAAAATCTTCACTGACCCTTAGTGATTTTGAGATAGTCAATTTTTTCACTATTTTGCTCACCGCTATGAGTTGAGTTATCTTGGATCGTCAAGGGTAGGGTCGCATGATTTTCAGCCTTAACCATTTTTTGTTCTGAAAAATCACCACCAGCCCTTAACGATTTTGAGCTAGTCAATTTCTTGACTATTTTGTATACCGCTATGTGTCGAGCTATTTTGAATCATCGAGGACAGGGTCAAGTGATTTTGAGCCTTAACTGTTTTTGGTTTTGAAAACTCACCACCAGCCCTTAGCGATTTTGAGCTAGTCAATTTCTTGACTATTTTGCTCAACGCTATGCATCGAACTATTTTGGTTCGTCGAGGGCAGTGTTAGGTGATTTTGAGCCTTAATTTTTTTTTTTAGTTTTGAAAACTCACCACCAGCCCTTAGCGATTTTGAGCTAGTCAATTTCTTGACTATTTTGCCCACCGCTTTGCGTCGAGCTATTGAGGGAGGTTTGTAGTCTTCACTTTAATCATTCATAGGCCGAGATCTCATAGCAGAATTTAAGTTGCCAAGATTTGGGGACTCAGCTAGGCTGGGCTTTTTTTAGCACCCTCATCATTTGCCGCCATCTAGGCTTTTCATTAAACAATTTCAATCAAGTGTGCCTGTAGTAGGCATTATATCATGAAAATCCTAGCTACAATATTTACATGTGATCATTACATCAAAAAGAAAAGTAAAGAAGAAAAATCCTTAACGATCTACTAATAATACTTCTT
>CAIGRP010051655.1:0-20686 GCA_903798385.1 Fraxinus cuspidata
TTAGATATACATAGTAGAAATTGGCGGCATAATACGTGGTTTGCAAATATATATATTTTTATAATACAAAATAGGTCGGTATATGCAACAGTACCCAAACCAGTTCCAAACAGGATTAATGTGAAAACTAATGTGACAAAAATGAACAGTGAATCTCACATTCACTCTTTTAAGAGAAGGAGGGATACCTAACTAAAACTATATTTTTTTTTCACAAAAAAATAATAATAATAATAAAGAATCTTTATTGATCAGGTTGTATCTAAAATTAGTATTATTGTCAGCAAAAAATTACTGTATGATATTAATAAGAAGGAAAATGTTGATCTTGGTTTCTTCACAAGTGATGTGGCCCACAAATATCATCTCCATTCACATCCACTTAGTCTATTTTCTGTACATTTGTACAAACAGGTAGGAGCACATTGCCTTTCCCAATTGAGGAGGCTATCTCAAGCATTTTGACGATCATGTCAATCAACTAATATGAATATATTAGGGTGTGGGACATACAAAAGATACGAGCCACGATAATGTTCGGATATTGGAGGTTTATAAAGAGTAAAGTGAGATGCGGAAATATTATTTGAAAGTATAAAATTGCATTACTTTC
Source organism: Fraxinus cuspidata (assembly GCA_903798385.1). Classification (NCBI taxonomy): domain Eukaryota; kingdom Viridiplantae; phylum Streptophyta; class Magnoliopsida; order Lamiales; family Oleaceae; genus Fraxinus; species Fraxinus cuspidata. The sequence continues at coordinate 614 of CAIGRP010051655.1, forward strand.
AAATTGTGTTAAGTGTGAGCTTATATAGTGGAAGATGTAAGGTGGTTATCATTGGATGAAGAGACGCATAACCTCATTTTGACGGTAGTAGCTTCCTATCATGGCCACCCAGTAAATGACCCAAGACTAGTCTATCCAAGCCCAATCTAATTTATAACTAAATTGTTTCCTAAGCGATTATTTAAAACCTATGTATCGCAAAAATTGTTTGCTGGGTTACATTAAATGTTTGGGATGAATAAATAAAATATTCATTTAAAGTTGTTCAGAATTTGTAATTTATACTTTAGAGTTGCATTGTACAACGTATTTATAGAATTTACATTGAAAGAAAAATATTAAAGGGGGTGCACAATTTTAGACTTTTAAGATGACTTTTATTGGAACAACTACGAGTGAGGCCGAGTCAAGGAGTATCAAGCAACAGATCTTGAGATATTAACTGTATTTTGCTAAGAAAATATTAAGTGTCATTTGTTAGGATATATATTAGCTGATTTTAAAACTATATCTATCCCTTTTATCTATGTCTAGATCTTAGATTTGATGTGTTAAATTAATTAATTTTTAACGTAATGCATTTTACCTCCATATCACTTGCACTATTGATAAATAAGCCAAAATAATATTTTTAATTATAATCTCCTCATAGAATAATTAGTTCGGTTAAAATTATGATTAAAGAGATATTTTACTGTACCGAATATAAAAAGTTAAGAGAAAAAAAATTTAAAAATAAAAAAAATAAAAATTTCACACCTGATGTTTGGAAAGTTGAAATCAAATAATGAGCTCGAATTTCACAAGAGTTTCTCCATAGATTTCTAGGCTCCAGTGCCATCATAAGAACGTCAAAAAAAGTGAGCCATAGCCCACTACATTAATGTAGAGCATTGCTCTTTGAAAAACATACCTTCCATAGAGAAGCTTTAAATCTCTCCTAAAAAGCCATCCACACTCAAACTTGTCAACAACGGCTTTTGAAGTGGGTGGCGTCAGCCATTTGATACAATTTGATATAACCATTGCACCAAATTTGGTGTAATAATTGGAGATGTTCTTACAATAATTTTTTTTTTTAAATTATTTACTTAAAAAATATATCATTACTAAAATCGTTAACTTAGAATTTATAGTTAATGAACTAAAATACTGATTTATTAATAAATTAGAAAAATATTAAACAAAATACCGCAGTTAAAAATAAATTGTAACAATTTTAATTTATTGTATCAATAGTTATTAATTATTAATTGCTTTGAATTAAAAATTTAAATTTAAATAAAAATAACCATCACATTAAAACAATTATAAGGAAGTTCAAATATACTAAGTGTCATAAATAAGTTTAAATATATTAAGGGTGCGTTTGATTATCAATATTTTTCATGAAAATGTGTTTTTTCACCTAATTTCTTAATTTTGTGTTGTTTGATTGACAATTTTTTCACGAAAAATATTTTCATATTTTTGTGACTATACTTTTCATGAAAACAAAGAAAATATTTTCTTTAAGTAGAGATGATTTTTATTTTTTAGGTAATTCACTCTCTCTTTTTCTCTCTCTCATCTATCCCCTATCTCTCATCTACTCATCAATAAAAATGGACAAATATAATATTTTTATGTTGAAAACTAAATTATCAAGCACATTTTATTAATAATTTTCATATAAATAATATCTAGATAATTAAATTGCCTAAATTTTTTTTTCCATACAAATTACATGCTTACAATCAAACGCACCTTAGGTGTAAAAGAAAAAAAATGATATAGATGCAACAAAAATTTGTTGTCAAGGGCAAGAGAGGGTAAAATGGGAATTTGAGAGTATGAATTGTTTTACCAATGGACTGACGGGTCCCCATGAAATGAAATGTTTAATCCCTTCGGGATTCAAAAGAAATACAAACTCCTTCAGAATTTTGAGAATATTTTTATACAAAAATGCATTTAGCTCTTCGTTCATAGGTTCGGTTTGCTTGTAATGAAATGTGGCGTGAATGTTTGATTTGTGCTAATATTATCTAGAATTGAACTGCGCATATATTGCTGGGTACTTTTCCTTAATACTCACAGAATACAAACTCTTCACAGTTAGGATAAATGAAGATGCAAAGTGTTTTCAAAGACAAACCATGGAGACAGGCTGCGGAGGATGAATATAAGGCCTTGATGAAGAGTCAAACTTGGTGTTAAATGGGTGTACAAAGTAAAGCAAAATGCATATTGCTCATTTCATATGTGCAAAGCAAGGCTCGTAACCGAGGGATCTCACTAAACACCGGGACTAGTGTACACTTATTTAGGCCATTAGATTAAGTATTTGTCGGTGATTTTGATGAGTAATATCTTAATTTTGTGTTAGTTTTTTTTTTTTTTTTAAGATTAAATTCAATGCAAATTGGTGGATTTGGAAGAAATGAACAAAAAAACGTGCAAAAACGAAGAAAATTCAAAGTTTGGGGACCAAAGTGTAAACATTCAATAGTTAATTCGAAGCACAAAACGATGATTGAAGATCATATAGGATCAATTGGATGCAATTAGAGGTCAAATGAGTGAAATATAGTAGAAGTATTTTTATAAATCAATTTTCAGCAGAAAAGGTTATGCTCTGGATTTTTAGCCTCAAGATCCATTAAGATCCATTTTTCGGATAGCAAACGTTCGAGTTGGAAACATTGTATTTCTAGAAGAATTGTGGTCCTTCGAATTAAATTTCCAACACATTTTGAATTAGCTTAGGGACGAATCGAAGCAAACCTGCACGTACGGCACCTTATTTTCACCAACCCGAGAACTATTTGGCTATACGACGCTCGGTAGTTGTAATGGTGCGAGCATGAACCATTTTTCACAGACGAATCTTTAATTTATTTTCGTGATTCAAACTTTTTTGGAACCCAAATTGGATACGATTTTAACCTAATTTTTTGGCTCTTAAAAATAGAAAACGAGGGCTACACATTAAAAAACCTCTCTAACTTTTCATACAAAATATTATCATCAAATTCATCAAGAACAATTGGTCAATTGCTATATTTTGAGAGAGGAGATCAAACATTAGTAAGGAATTGAATGTCAATTACATCAAGATTTTGAAAAATTCAATCTTGGAATTAAAGATCAACATCTTTTAAATTTTATCATGATCAGGGTGATATATTTCTATTAGTCTTTTTTTACTTTATATACTAACATGTTAGGTTAAATCCGTTTTTGTATTGGATGAAAATTAGCCTTATTGTTTATATGTTTTAGTTCAAAACTAGTAGTTTAATTTATTATTTAATTTATTTCTTGCGTTTCTTAATTAATTTTGCATACCCAATTCATTATTTAAATGATTGGCTACAATTTATAATTAGTTGCTTGTTGTATTATTGAGAGACTCACAATTACAAAATGACATATGTGCAATAGATATTAGAATATTGTAAATAGTGCACCCGTTAGTATAACTATTAGATTTGAAATTATGTAAGATTAGTAAGTTTATCGGGTTAGGAATAGATTCGGGTCGTGGTTAGAATATATTTAATTTGTCTTGGGAAAGATAATTATATATAATGGTTTATCAATTGTTAAGAACGCATAAATGGAACTAGATTACAAATCAATAATTGAAATAGATAGCAATAGGATGATTCGATTCTATAAAATTATTCATAAATTGATAAAAATACATTTTTACCATTTTCTTATATAAACTTAACATAAAACAAAATCAAACTCTCTTTGTTTACATAATTCGAATACCATAAAAAGTTAGTAAGCTTGAATTCAATTTATTCCCTATGGGACGATACTCTCAACTCATCAACTCTATTACTTGTCAACAATCATGTACGCTTGCGAGTTTCACATGAACAAGTTTTTGGCGTCGTTGTTGGGTAATAAAGTATTTAATTTGAGTTTATTAATTATATAGTATTCGAATTTGTCTTTCATTTTTTTAGGCTATTATTTACACATGTAATCTCTCTGGTTTGATTTTGACAGTGTGTGCAAGATTCTGAAAAATTGAGGATCCCGAGATTTATAGAACCTTTAGACAACGAAAAAGATAGCAGGGAGAAGTAAGAAACATGGCAGAAAATCAAAATCAAGTTCAGCTTCCACCAGATGCGGCAGAACAACCAGATCCGAGGGATTATTTAAATCCCATACATGCTCATGTGCAACCGGGCTATTATTTATCTACCTTTTAGGCAGACCAAATTCCACCTTCGACCAGATGTTATCAACTTATTTCAGATTCATCAAAACATCAAGTTATTGGGAAAATCAACTAAAATCCTAATGAACATATATAAGCTTTCTTGATGCTTTGTGAGGTGATTAGTCATGAAGGCATATCAGCTTATCCTTTTTGAATGCGTCTATTCCCTCTTACTTTAAAAGGAAGTGCACGAGAATGGCTAAACTCTCTACTTCCTGGGAGTTTTGTTTCGAGGAATGACATGGTACAGAAATTCACATTGAAATTCTTCCTACCTTCTTGAGTCCACTAAATTAGAAACGAAGCCATTGCATTCAAGTAAAAGGAAATCGAGAGCCATACGAAGCGATTCAAGGATTACTTCAGAAAGTGCCCCAATCTAGACATTCCTAAATATTCTAAACTCTAAATCTTCTATTAGGCCTACATCCTGAATGTCGTGACATGGTTGACACTTCAGCAAGAGGATAGATCATGGATATTCTATTCGACAATGCATTAGATCTCTTTGAGAAAATAGCAAAAAATATGTNCATTCCCTTAGACAACGCTTAGATCTCTTTAGGAAAATAGTAGAAAATTAGACTATGTAGCTAAGAGAAAGAGAAACTTCGAGGAAAATAGGAGGTATTCACAACATTGACGCAATTACATCATTGGCAGCCCAGTTGGAAGTATTAACAAGGAAATTGGACAAACTAACTCAGAACATGAGCATGGTTCACCAACAAGCACCAGTCGGTGGAGGCTGCGGGACAAGTCATATAACTGCAAGTTGTCCTTTGGCTTCAACCCATGTTTATCAGCCCGAGGAAGTTAGTTATGCACAGAACTTTTAGATGCACAGTACAATCCTTACTCCAACACCTATAATCCAGATTGGAGCAAGTATCCTAACTTTTCATAGGTTAATAATCAGGGATAAGAATGTCAGATTCAGGGTAACCCACCAGGATTTCAACAACAACAAGAGAAGAAGTTATCGTTTGAAGAATTAGTGGCTTGGTTCATTACCAAAAGTAAGACTAATTTTCAAAATCAACAAACTATTCTTCAAAACCAGCAGGTTGCAATTAAAAATTTAGAAACTCAGGTGGGACTGATAGCAGTTATATTAGCCAACAGAATACAAGGTACTCATACCAAGCGACACATAAAAGAACCATGGGAACAAGTATTAGCAATGGAAGCTGTGAATTATGAAATTATTGAGACACCAAAAATTAAGCATACAACTCATGTTTGAGCATATGTGCCACCTATTCCATTCCATCAAAGACTTCAAGGGAGCCAAAGGAGGAACAAGTCCAAGCCATTACAATAAGAAATGGAGTTCAGTTGCTAAAAATTACTATGAAAAAGAAAGGGATGGAAGAGAATCAAGTACTTACCACGGGGCGAGGAACGAGTGGTTCAGTTTGAAGAATCATGAAAGATTAATCAAGAAGAACAATTAGATAGCCCACAAGTTAAGACAATCGTTCCTACCAATAAAAACATTCATTCGGTCACTATCTATCTATATGAAATTAGGATTGGATAATCCAAAAGCAACATCAATAATCATACAGCTGGCTGACAAGACCACTCAAGCATCCTTATGGAGTGGTAGATGATGTGCTCATCAAAGTTGGAGATAACTTCTTTCCTACAGATTTCATCATCCATGATATAGATGCTCAACACATGTCCTTAATTTTGGGGAGACCATTTCTAGCAACTGAACGAACATTAATGGATTTTGAAAAAGGTGAATTAATCTTGAGGGTGGAAGAAAAGTAACAAAACTTCACTATGAATGCTCCACTCAAGCAACCTCCTGATATAGAGGAATGTAAAATGATAGATGATTTTGGAAATAACAAGAATAGGAAGAAAGAATGTGGAATTGTTGGGTAGGACATGACTTAATAAACAACTATCAGTGTAATCGATGCAAGGTTGAAAACTCTCTTTTCAAGCCACCATAAATATCCAAAACAATAAATTCAACCTAATGACTATAAATAATCGCTTATTGAGAGATAACCCATTTTTCTTTCTTTTTATTTATTTTACTTTTTAGATATAACATTAGTAATTTTTATTACTTTTAGTAGTATATGTATTTTCATCCCCATATTTTCATTTAGGGTGTGTATGAACTTACTACAAATTGATTCATGTTATGATTGATTTTTACCATTTTGAAGGAACATGTTACCTAAACTTATTGGACAAGGGAAAAGACATAAGAAGTAAGCCAACACTTTTCATGCCAGTCCATTCACCATGCAGATTTATACCATGGGAGTACTTAGTTCACTTCTTTGTACTTAATTTTTATATATTGCTTGTTATAATTTTAGACATTGAGAACAATATTTGTATATGTTTGGGGTGGAAAAACATTAAGTTTTTATTGTTTTGTGTGCTTGTTCGAGTGCAAAAATAATCAAATTTATTTTTATTTTTGTGTGCTCGTGTGGGTCAGATAATCTTGCCTACAATGATCCATATATTTGGAATTATTTATTAAATTATAAATTGTGAAAAAGTTACGTGTTAAAGTTGATTCATGCTTATTCATGTGAAACTTAATATTTTTGCGCATAAAATTTATGCTTTGTATCATGAAGAAATATTTGATTCAAAATTTGAATAGGTAAAAAAAGTGGAATAAGATTCTAAATCCAAATAACCACTAAATTATACATTCTTAAACCAATTCTATGAGAGTTTAGGGGTGATTGAGCTCTTGTAGGGAGACATTGAGATAAATGTTTGCTAATTTTTTTGTGAATTATCTAAAGTGAATAAGAAGAAAAATAGGTGAAAGTTTAGGTTAGAAGTTGATTTTGAGAATAAGTATTTAATAGAAGGTATTTCACTAATCGTTTCATGAGAAATAGAAAATTTTGTCTTATTGTAAAACTTTTGTTCATAGCCTTTATGACTCGAGTGATTAAGTCTGTAAGGGCATATAAAACTTAATGTCCTATAGTCACATGATTTGGAGTTATCGCCCAAAAGCTCCCTACAATGGTCATTTAGAATGCTTAATGGTGAGAAGTCCGCATATAAGATGAAAAAAAAAAAACGAAGAAGAAAAAAATATTATTACATATATTTGATTAAGCCCCAAATACTTATTTGAGAGAATTTAAATCTTTGACAATGGATTACTAACTTAGTCTATTCTTGGAGGTCGAATCAATCAAAAATAAGGAGAATCCGCATTTGTTGATATTTTTTGTTGATATTTTGAACTGCAATTAGTAAGATCTAATCAAACTAGAGAGGATGAGATATAGTATATAAATTTAACCTTAGATCACACCATAGAAAAAGTGTAAAAATGATAAGTTGGGCTGTGTGAAACTGATGAGAGGAACAAAGACAAATTTGACTATTGAGGGTTGAGATTTGAATCACTTCATGAATGTATGATGCTTGACATGAATTTTCACACACACGCGCGTCGAAGGAAATTCAAAGTTTGGGGACCAAAGTGTAAACATTCAATAGTTGATACTGAGCACAAAATGATGATTTAAGATCATATAAGATCAATTGAATGTGATTTGAGGTCCAATGAGTGAAATATAGTTGAAGTATTTTCACAAATCAATTTTCAGTCGAAGAAGTTATGCTCCAAATTTTTAGCCTCAACTTGATACCCATTTTTCGAATAGTAGGAAAAATTTATTTCTAAAAGAATTGTATCCCTTTGAAATAAATTTCCTACGCATTTTTAATCAGTTCAATCGGATATTTGTAGAGAAATCGAAAACTGCCTTGGGACGAATCGAAGCGAACCTGCACGCACATAGACAATTCATGGCGTGTGAGCGGCACCTTATTTTTCCCAACCCGAGAACCATTTGGCTACATCAGTGCTCGCACGGGGGCCATTTTCGCTAACAAACCTTTAGTTTCCTTTCAAGATTCAAACTCTTTTGGAACCCAAATTGGACACAATTTTGGCCTATTTTCTAACTCTTATCAATAGAGGACGAGTGCTACACATTAAAAAATTTCTCTTGTGAACATCTCAATTTCTTGAAAACTCAAGTGTTACTAAATAAAAAAAATGAAATATGTATATATATGTGTGTGTCTGTGTCTATCGAACCAAAAAAAAAATATAACATTCATTTATTTATCAATAAAAAAAATATCTTTCAAGGTAAAATAAAATAAAAAGAACATTTATTCCCGAACAATAACCATTTATTTAAAATCTTTTAAAAATTATATGGATTCCCCTTTTATTTAAATAAAAACATCCCATCACCACGACCAATTTCTAGCTCCAAACTCCCGAACTCTAATTACCTAAAAGGGGGAAAACTTAGAGGGTGATATTTAAGGAAATCTCAATAAGTGTGTACAGTGAACATGTAATTTGCATTTAAATTAAGGAAAACATGATTTCATATCATAAATATATGAGACACATAAACTACTCCGAACGTAGGTGGTAGTAATTTATGTGCGTAGCGCTACTAAACTTCGGCCCTCTTATCATAAACATATATGGCCCATGAACGAATTTCAAAATTTAAAGTACAAGATACAAGTTCACATAAACCACTTGCAACATCACTAACCTCATAATTGAATGGAATTTGATAAAATGAGTGTGAAGTATTTGACTACTAAGAGCCGACTTATGAATTTTTGTATGTGTAGGACAAATGAAATGACTTGTGTGTGGGAAAAAAGGTGAATGCTCTGTGTGTGTGTGTGTGTGTGGAAATAATTAAATATTGGCATAGATTGAAGAATGGAATCTTTCCTTATGTGAAAAATGAAATTTTCCCTTATTAGCTCCATATTTAAGGTATTTATAATTATTCTTTCTATAATTTTGCGCATTTAACATACATACGTACATATAATTATGGTAATTTCCTAACGTAATTTTAGTTTCACACACACACACTAATTACCTAATCTAATTCATTATTCCAAAAACCAAATGATTTTTCTAATTAAGCATTATGATTAATTCCTTTATTACAGTATATAATTATGGTTGCAGTCGAAGATTGAAAAGAAAAAAAGAAAGGAAAGTGATCCTACAAAATTCAATTATGTCCATTATTATGAATAGTCCACGATTTGATCCCTAAATTATATAAACCAAATAATTTGATCCTTAGATATTCAACTTCTCACTATAAGGTCCCGATTTCTAATATTTACGACTATAACAAATTTTCGGGGTGTTACAATCTACCCATCTTACAAATAAATTTTCGTTCTCGAAAATTACCTTAGTTGACATTATCGAACAGTTGGGTGTATTTAGATTGCATTTTATCCTCGCATTCCCAAGTTGTCTCTTTGACTGAATGGTTTTGCCATGACAATGTATCTTGGTCGAAGTTTTCCCATTTTTCCAAACCTTAAGACACCTTTCATTGGTGTAACTTTCAAAAATACACTATCACCAACAGCAAATTCTAGTTCTTTTCGTCTTCAATCTGTATAACATTTTTGTCTCTCTTGGACGGTCTTCATGCTATCTCGAATCTTTTCAATGGCCTGAACCATTCATTCCATGATTTTAGGTCCTAAATTTTTATGTCCATTGACTTTATCCCAATGAACACTTCCTTTCGTACAAGGCTTCATAAGATGCCATGCCGATAGAGGCATGATAACTATTGTTATAAACGAACTTGATTAATTGTAAATGCTTCTTCCAATGTCCCCCCAAAATCTAGGACACATAATCGAAGCAAATCGTCTATTGTTTGAATTGTTCGGTCAGATTGTCCATCTATTTGGGGGTGAAAAGCTGTATTAAATTTTAGCTTAGTTCCCATTACCCGATGCAGGCTTTTACAAAAGTTCGATGTAAATCTAAGATCTTTGTATGATACAATGGAAAATGGAATGCCATATAATTTCACCACTTCATTAACATATAGTTGCGCAAATTGATCTATAGAAAATATCATTCGAACAGGTAAGAATTGAGCTGATTTGGTCAGTCTATCGATGATTACCCAAATAGCCTCATGACCTCTTACTGTTTTTGGAAAACCAACAACAAAATCCATCATTACATGTTCCAATTTCCACTATAGAATACCTAATGGTTGTAACGGTCCTAATGATAGGTGATGCTCAACTTTCACCTGTTGATAAATTAGGCATTTCTCAAAGAACTAAACTATGTCCTTCTTCATATTCCTCCACCAAAATACATCATTTAGGTCATGGTACATCTTTGTACCTCCTAGATGTACTGAATAAGGGGTGGTGTGGGCTTTTTTCTAAAATTTCTTTTCTCAAGTCTTCGAATTCTGGTACACACAAACATCATTGCTAATATAATGCTTTATCCTCAGTTACAGTTAACCAATTTCGCTTTTCTGTATCAATTTCTGATCTAATAAATTCGAATAACTGATCACACTTCTGATGGTTCTTAATTCGATCTCCGAGTGTCGGCTGAACCGAGAGAGACTATTTCGAGATTTAACTTCTCAAATTCATTCCATAGAGATTTTTTGCTATTAACATTGTCACTCTATTTGTTGTTTTCCTACATAGAGCATTGGCCACTAAGTTCGTCTTGCCTATATGGTAATGAATTTCACAGTCGTAATCCTTCACCAATTCAAGTCACCTTCTCTGCATCATGTTCAATTCCTTCTAAGTGAAAATGTATTTAAGGTTCTTATGATCTGTATATATCTCATGTTTACCTCAGTATAGGTAGTGCCACCAAATCTTCAAGGCGTGTACTACCGCTGCAAGTTCTAGGTCATGTGTGGGGTAATTTTGTTCAAGAGGTTTCAATTGTCTAGATGCATAGGCTACTACTTTGCCTTGTTGAATTAATACACAACATATTCCATACTTTGATGTGTTACTGTATATTACGAAATTTTTTGATCCTTCAAGTATAGTCAACACTGGTGCATTAACTAACTTCTCCTTCAATTCTTCAAAGCTGTGTTCACATTTCTCCATCCATTCAAGTCGCACACCCTTATGAGTCAACTGATTTAAAGGCCCTAATATCTTGGAGAATCCTTCTATAAATCTCCAGTAATATCCTATTAGGCTTAAAAAGCTTTGAACCTCTCCTATATTGGTTGGTCTCGACTAATTCAACACCATTTCTACTATGCACGGATCTACTTGTATTCCTTGGGCTTTAACTACATGTACAAGGAATACAACTCGTTCTAGCCAAAATTCTCACTTTTTGAATTTGGCATAAAGTTTCTCCATTTTAAAGTTTCCAATACAATCTTCACATATTCCTCATGCTCTTCCTCAGTCTTTGAATAGATTAAAATATCATCGATGAATACAATGACAAACTGATCAAGGTATTCTTGGAAGGCACGATTCATCAAATCCATGAACACTTCAGGAGCATTAGTTAGGTCAAATGGCATAACTAAGAACTCGTAGTGACCATACCGAGTTCTAAAGGCCGTCTTTGAGATATCAGTAGATTTAATTCTCAACTGGTGTTATCGTGACCTCAGGTCGGCCTTTGAAAATACTCTTATGTCACGTAATTGGTCGAACAAGTCCTCAATCTTGGGAAGTGGATACTTATTCTTAAAAGTAATTCTATTTAACTCTCTGTAGTCAATGCACATTCGCATTAACCTGTATTTCTTCTTGACAAATAACACCGGTGCCTTCCATTGGGATACACTGGGTTGAATGAATCCCTTTTTTCCAACAATTCTTCTATTTGTGATTTCAACTCTTGTAACTCCTTTGGCGCCATCCTGTAAGGAGCTTTGGAAATACATGCGAAGCATGGAGTTAAATCAATAGTGAACTCTACTTCCCGTTCAGGAGGCATCCCAAGTAAATTCTTGGAAAATACTTCTGGAAATTCTCGTACTATCTTGACATCTCCCGCTGTCAGTATTTTATCTCTCTTTGCATCACTGACATCAAGAACCCTATACACCCCTTTGACCTTAAGAGTCTTTGAGCTTTCAGTGTAGAAATAACTCGTGGTATGGGCTTTATCTTGGTCATTAAAAGGCAAAGTTCTATTCATCCAGACCATTTAAAGACCACTTCCCTCTCAAAACATAAAATTGTTGCATGATTTTTATAAAGCCAATCCATCTCCAGGATTATGTCGAATTCATATATATCCAAAACATATAAGGCCCTATTTGATATTCCAAATTTTCCATGGAAAATGGAATTCAAATTCCAATTTTCAACTTTTGCCTTGTTTCATACCATAAATTTGCCATGTAATTGATTTTCCCAAAATGCCTCCCATGTGCACCTTTTCTAGGTAATCATTGATCATTGAATTGATTTTCCCACCATTTTGGTGAAAATGGGAATTCCAGGTTTTTTTTTTTTTTGGCAATTGGAACAAATTTTATAACCAGGACAATTTTCATATAAAACGAAGCCAAACGAACATTAAATTTTGATGAAAAAAAGGTGAAAAAAATAGTTTTCGAGCAATTTTTTTATTTTTTTTTTACCTTTGGCGATGGTAACAAATTTCATAACCAATTGTAAAGAAAAAAAATTCACTGTAATGGACAATTTCCACGTAAAATAAAGTCAAATGTGAACAAAAAGATCCAAAGTTTCAAAATTCTCCTGGGTGAAAAATTATACCAATCAAACACACTTAATTAACAATTCCTTGCAAAACAAGTTCTAGGCAATTACTTTATCTGGAATTCATTTTCTTTCCACCCATTTCCACCATTGTAATCAAACGAACCCTAAGTTCGTTTCCAAGGTCCTACCATTAATTTCTACCTCAACTGTCCTTACAATGCGGTTTGTTCTAAGTACATCTCTTAACCCCTACCGTTGGAGATTTCCACATTGTGTACGTTCTCCAATAACATTTAGTGTACGCATAAATTTCGAGGATATGAAGGAATGAGTAGAGCCAGAATCTATCAAAACATAAGCAGATGTGTCGGATATAAGGATGTTATATCCCAAGACATTTTAGTCCTGATCCTCTTAATGTCTAGTAAGGGCGTAAACTCTAGCTTGTCCTCTAGGTGGGTTTCCCGATTTTTACTGCTGCTGTTATTTCTGTTTCTTGGGGTAAAACTTTACAATGTGACCTGTCTCACCACAGTTGTAGCACGTATTAGTCCCCATAAGACATGTCCCAGCATGGCTTTTTTGGCATTTACCACAGATGGGGAGCTTTCGATAATTGCTCAAAGTTGGCCAGCCTACTCTTTTTACGAAGTTCTACATTTCTTTGCCCTTATTGTCTTGCCATTTATGCTTCTCCGGTGGTGCAGGCTGCTGCTGCTTGTTGGAGCTATTGGAGCTTTCCTTGAAATTGGCTAGTTATGCCTTTGCTAGCACTTGGTGGTATGTACCAAACTCAAAGGTGACCACCACCTGACGAAGGTCATCACGCAAACCTTGTTGAAAGCGTTTAGCTTTGTTTTCTTCCGTGTTGACTAAGAGTGGGGCATAGCGAGATAAGTTTTCAAACTTTCTTTCATATTCTGCCAGTGTTAAGTTTCCCTATCTAAACATTAGGAATTCCACTTCCTTCTGGTTTCGAATGTTGGTGAGGAAGTGTTTTTGCAGAAATAATTCTTTAAATTCACTCCACGTCAAGCCTTGTCAAGCTGCTCTGGACCTGTTAGTCATTTCCTACCAATGTCTTGCTATTTTATCCTGCATAAAGGTTGATCAGATTATTTGTCGAGTTTTTGGGCACTCAACAAGTTCGAATATTCATTCCTACTTTCATATTTACTCTTCTGCCGCTAGTGCATCTGTGCCTCCCTTAAAGCTAGGGGGTTACAACTTGTGATATTGTTCCACTATTGCAGCCACACTCCTTTCTACAGGTGGTGGTGTAGCGGGTGGTTTCATGTTACGTATCGCTTCCAAAAACTGCATAAATTGGTTGCTTTGGTTGTTACTGTGGTCGTTGTTCATTTCAATAGCCCCTTCCTTGGGTGCCCATTCTTATTGTTCAAGTTTCTAGAACAAGTTACCATCACCTTAATAAAATGTAAACATAGAATTACTTAACCACTAGATTAAGAATGAAAAAAATGGGGAAAAAAAATTATATATATATATAGCAAATTTTATGTTATTCGATCTCAATAATTTGCATAAACCACATGGACTTCACGGTGTCCAATACATCCACAATTTAAACAAATTTTACTTCAAATATAACATTCATATATAATTTCCTATCATCTAAAAATTTCTCCCAGCGCTTTCATCCCAGCCAACCTCTGGATTTTCCCCCGGGATGTGCCCAAGGTTCTCCTCGGAATATGTTGCAAGGTGGTACTCAGGGTCCTTCTCAGTCTTCAGTATCTTTCCTTACCACTTCCTCGATAAGGTTACTTATTGTCAACTGCTGGTACAATTGGAAAGTGGCCATCCTAGGTGGGCTACGTGGACGACGATGATTAGGCTCGTATCCCGACAGCCTATCGATACTCCTAGTATCCTCAGTGTTAATTTATCCACCTGTCCCTCAAACAAAAAATCAATATGGCAGAGGAGGCTTAGTACTCAAACATTTCTTCAAGCCTCTCAAGAAATTGTCTCCAATATGGGCTAGGTGTTCTAAGGAGATTATAGACAATCTCGTCTCTATGGAAATCATGTCCATTCCTTCCCGCCCTCTACTAATCTGCTCTACGGAGTCTAAATGCTCCAACAGGTTGTGGTTCGGATTCCTCACATATGTCCTATGTAACTTCAGGAACATTTCACATCTGCGGGCTTGATCTCTAGCCAATTGCGTGCATCTTTTAACAATCTAAGAAAATAAATTTATAAACACTTAACTATTCAATTTAAACCAATGATTAAGCACATTGTTTCATGACTAAACACGTTCCATAAATCATAATGACACTTCCTAGTTAAAGGAATCTCTATATATGTACATTCTTAACTTGTATTCTTTTAGTATCTAGATATTTCTAGTTTAATATTTAGAAATCTTGAAGTTTAAATTTTTCACACATCTACACTGTAAAATTTAGGCACATATAAAGAGAAGTTCGTATATAAATAAGCACAATTTTCATTATAAATCAAGTTCTAATTTACTTAGTTGTAATTTAGTACATATTTGTCCACATAATCGTCAATTGACTTATAATCCTTCATAAAATTGCAAACTTTAAACATAAAAAAATACATATTAAGCATGATCATAACATAATCGTCATCATGTGAAATGTAATTTGTATATCTTTCTACCTGATTCGAAAGCATCAGACCCTGGAACGTGGCATCACTTGATAGCATTCTTATTAAACCCAATTTCTTCTTCCTTTTTAAGGAAAAGTGACGGTCACTGTTCACATCATGAACAGTTATGGGAAATGAATTCTCCCTTTTTTTTAAATCTTTGAACAGTGCATTGTATAGTAATTATTCATGTTGTCACTATTCATTATTATTTTAAATCATATTGTAATTGTTCACTATTTTAAATAAGTAAATAGTGCAATGAACAGTGATCGAAACTTATTATTTTAAATTATGTTGTCACCGTTCACTAGTCATGTGACCAGTGCACAAAACAAAACAAAAAATTAGTACTCATGTGAACAGTGCTAAGATTATGCTTCCTCCCTTTTTCATCATGCAATCCATGTTCATTGTTCACACGTCATAGTGAACAGTGAGTGCACATCATAGTGAACTGTACCTTAATAATTTTTTTATTTATATATTCATCAACAGAAAAATGTCTTTCTAGGTAAAATAAAAAAAAAAGAACATTTATTCCCAAACAATAACCAATTATTTAAAATCTTTTTTTAAAAAAATATGATTTCCCCTTTTATTTAAATAAAAACATCCCGCCTCCACCAACCAATTTCAAGCTCCAAACTCCCGAGTTCAAATTACCTTGGAGAGGGGGGGAGGGGGCTTAAAGGGTGAGATTTAAAGAAATCTCAATAAGTGTGTGCAGAGAAAAAGTAATTTGCATTTAAATTAAGGAAAATAAGATTTCATATCACAAATATAAGAGACACATGACCCACTCTGAACGTAGGTGGTAGTAATTTATGTGTGTAGCGCTACTAAACTCCGGCCCTCCTATCATAAACATATATGGCTCATGAACAAATTCCAAAATTTAAAGTACAAGATGCAAGTTCACATAAACCACTTTTAATATCACTTACCTCGTAATTGCATGTAATTTGATAAAATGAGTGTGAAGTATTTGACTACTAAGAGCCCACTTATGAATTTTTGTATGTGTAGGACAAATGAAATGACTTTTGTGTGTGGGAGAAAGGTCAATGTTGTGTGTGTGTGTGTGTGTGTGTGTGGAAATAATTAATTATTGGCATAGATTGAATAATGGAATCTTTCCTCATGTGAAAATGGAATTTTCCCTTATTAGCTCCATATTTAGGGTATTTATAATTATTCCTTCTATAATTTTGCGCATTTAACATATATACGTACATATAATTATGGTAATTTCCTAACGTAATTTTAGTTTTATACACACACATAGATATAGCAATTACATAATATAATTCATTATTCCAAAAACCAAATGATTTTTCTAATTAAGCATTGTGATTAATTCCTTTATTACAGTATATAATTACGGTGGCAATCAAAGCTTGAAAAGAAAAAGAAAGGAAAGTGACCCTACAAAATTCAATTATGTCCTCAACTATGACTAGTCCACGATTTGGTCCCTAAATTATATAAACCAAACAATTTTAATGCATTGTAATCATTCGAATTCGGGTTAGGAATAGATTCAGGTCGTGGTTAGGATAGATTTAATTTATCTTGAAAAAGAAAATTATATATCATAAATTTATAGATCGTCAAGAACGTATGAACAAAACTGGATTACAAATCAATAATTGAAATAGATAGCAATAGGCGAATTCGAGATCCAATACAATCATCCATAAATTGATAAAAAAAAAAACCCACTTTTTTACCACTTTCTTAGATTAATTTAACATAAAACAAAATCAAATTTTCCTTTGTTTACATAATTCAAATACCATAAAAAGTTAGTAAACTTGAATTGAATTTATTCTCTGCGGGACGATACTCTCAACTTATCAATTATATTACTTGTCAACGATCTCGTATGCTTGCAGGTTTCGCGCGAATAAGTAGATTACTCAGAAAATATCAGGCATGTTGTGACAGCCTCAACTATATGGTTAATTTTCTCCAATCTCCATTGACATGTCAAAGAATTGGAATGGATGACAACTGGGCATAAACAATGCACTCTTGAATGGTACTTTAAGTGAAGATGTCTATATGGATAAGCCAGAATTGGTCAATAAAGGTAGACCAAATTATGTTGCAAGCTACAAAAAGCATTATATGGGTTAAAACAAACACCTAGAGTGTGGTATGACAAACTTAAAACGACATTGTTGAGTTAGGGATTTACTAATTCCGAGTGTGATGCTTCATTGTTATTTTTAAATATGAGACTGAAATACTTGTGGCTCTCATCTATGTGGATGACATTTTCGTTACTAGCAATAGACTTCAATCCCTAGAAAATTTATGCAAGCTAAATGAGCTATTTTTTGTTGAAAGACTTGGGACCTTTGCATCACTTTCTGGGACGAGATGGGAATGTACATAACACAAAGAAGGCAAATTGAGGAGTTGTTGTGCAAGACTGGTTTGATAAATTTAAAGCCTTGTCCCACATATGCAACAATTGAAATCAAATCTCCCAAATTGATGGAGAGCCAATGCAAAATCCTACAGCCTATAGAAGTATAATTGGAGGGTTGCAGTATTTAACAAATACAAAGTTAGGCATAGCTTTCATTGTAAATGAACTGATCTAATTTCTCCAGGATCCAAATTGGGTTAGATCCCTTAATATGAATTTGGATTGTGGGCTTTATATAAAACGCTGTAAAAGATTTGTTCTCATTGGTTTCTCAGATGCAGATTGGCATGTTCTCCTAATGATAGAAAATTGTAGCTGGCCATTTGGTGTTTTTTTGGTAATTTGTTTCATGGTAATCTAAAACACAAATGTGGTTGCAAGTGTTATGATCAAGTCCAAACGATTAATACATTTTCATCCAACAAACAAAGGCAAAATTAAATGCAAAAAGAAAGAACACAAGATTTTCGCCATAAGACGAGGTTCAGAACAAACTCCTAATCCCCTTTTAAACTTCCGTCACAAGAAGAAAACCACTACATTAAAACAGAGCCAAATCATCCAAAGTACAACTTCAGGAAATCACCAAACTTAAATTATTCAAGATTATAGAACCTCTCACTATTATATGTTACTATTCATGCCACCGGCAAATCTAGCACCCGACCAGCATCGGTAGCCTCCCTAGCTGGATTCGCCAGTATTAAAAAAAAATTGGTATCGATGTATATATTTTTCTAAACATATATCCGTAATTTCATTTGTTGTCAAGCAATTATAGTGGCTCAATTGATTAGAGCACTCATCTATGAGAGCAGTCCTTTATATAATTATTTTAGTTCATATAAAAAGTGGTAAAATTTCGTGTGTTATAAAAATTAGCCCTTGCTTGAGCCCCATTTTTGGGCAAATAATATATTTTGAAATAGTATTTTTTGGAGAATGTGTGGTTAAAAGGTATGAAATAAATTCGAGTTACATATAATATTACTTTATTTCTAGTACATGTGGTTGAAAAAAAGTTTTGAAAAAATAATTTTTTAATAAAAATGTGGATCAGACAAGGGCATAGTGTGATGGTAAAAATTTGAACATGTGCTTTTCTCGGAAAATATGGAAACCTTAACCACTATGACATTTGGTGGATCTTAACATTAGTTTTATCAAATTAATAGATATATTTATTGAGGTCATTGAAAGTCAACGGTTAACGACTGTCTGTACTCACTCGAGATCCTGAATCTGCCAATGATTCATGCAAGAACAATAACTAAACCTCTCCAAATTTACAGCAATCGCTCAAGAATCAAAACCTAGAAGAAGATTGAGAAACGTACTTAGCAGAGAGAGAAGTTCAGAAAACCCAGAAGCCAAATGAAATAATGGAAGCCAAACCGTGTATCCGAGCAAAAATACACAAATTCCTAACCAGTGGAGCGTACAGAAGAAAGTTACATATCTAATGGTGCAGGATGCAGACGTGGCAACATCGTATGCTTGTCCTCCACTAGCAAAATCGTGATGAAAGGAAACATGATTTAATCTCCACTTAGCAAGTCCAATAGAAATCACATTTTTTGGCTTAATTTTAGCCGTCAACATTTCATTCAGTCAGCAGTCAACATCATAACAAATCCAACAACAAAATTAAGCATAGAGTCAGAATGTAAGGCTTTAGCTCAAGTATTATGTGATATTGCATAGATACTATCCTCATAACAAGAGCTTCGCTTTCCTCTTCCATCAATACCTCCTATTACTTGGTGTGGTATCATGAGTTAACAGTGTTCCATGCTAGAATGCAATCCACCTATAATTAGTTGGCATAGTTAAGTAACCTACATAGCAGAGTGCTAGCCACTTATATTTGGAAATTATTTAATTTATCGTATAAATATTATTTTAAAGTTAAGCTCAAAATTAAAGTGATCTAATAAAGAATTAAGTAATTGAGTTTGGGCATCTAAATAAAGTGTGGGCTGGACGATATGTAAAGAGACCGAATTCATTAGGATTTGTATTTGACGATATGCCAAATACATATGGAAACTATATATAGCGTTATGGTCCCCCAATTTATATGTGAATTTCTCTTTCTTTGTGTAATCTCATCAACACAAGAATACAAGAGAAAGCATATTGAAGAGGAAGGTCCATAATCCCACAATTAAGAATCAAGAACAAGATTTGGAGC